>OU744318.1:52703413-52883413 GCA_916610145.1 Eristalis arbustorum
GACATTTCCGCAAGACGTCTCTTCCGAACGTATGTCGTTACCAGGGTAACTGTAAGTAGGGATGTTACTATTACCAACCCAAGTGTAGTTATACTTGTACGGCCGTGTTCTGATTGTAATAGCTTAATCTCCTCGGTGTTGTTTATGTGAAGTTCTTTAAGCATTTGGAGCTATAGAAGCTCTTCTATTTCTTCTCTTTTCGAGAGCTGTTCTATGGCGGGTAGAGGTTTTATTGACGAAACTATGATGTCATAGATGTAGGTTTTATTCTCAATTTTGATTGATGAATTTTGACAGTCTACAAGAAATGTACCAGTCAGCTTCAATGTTTCATTATTGTCCTGTGTTATAGCTCCGTTGAATTGGTTGAGTAGAATAACACCTGGGGAAATTTCATTTATAGTCGGAATGTGGTGGTGGCCCGTGGCGTTGTGGGTATGTGCGTCGACCCCAACCTCAATGTCGTAGGTTCGATTCCAGCTCTGAGCGACAAAAATAATGTCCACGACCCCACCTCTTTCGACTCACTGACAATGCTCAAGGAGTATTGCCTGTCTAGAAAAAGCTTCTCAAACTTGGCCGTTCGGAGTCAGCGTAAAAAAAAACTGTAGGTCCCTTCCACTCGTGTGAGAACAATGGCACGCACAACACGAGTGGTTGCTGAGAAGGTAGGCCCTGGCTTGCGGGCTGTAGCGCCACCCATGTATTAGTCGGAATGTGTTGATTATTTATTCGGGTACATTTGCAGGGATGCTTTGGAATGGGTATGAATGGAGTGCCGCTTAAATGTACAAGGTTATGGTAAGGTCAAATTGGCAAATTATTATATATCTTACAATCTAGCTTGATACCGTTTATTGATTTTTGACATTAAAGTATATTTCCATATTCCAATTTATTTATAAAGTTTTTTTTTTTTAATGGTTTCATTAAAATGTTCTTACACGATTGAGTAGTTACATTCGGTATGCTTACAATAATCGAACTGGAGTTCGATGCAACTTTTATTTCTGCGAGGTGTAGTGCCTCGTCTATTGAATTATACGGATTATTTTCTTTCTTAAATATATTTTTTGCTACATTTATTTCATTATTTGTTAATATATGAGGGTTTATGATTCCCATCTTCGTCCAATTTATGGCGTATTAAATGTTTAGTAGTTCTCTTTAAGAAGTTTAATTTTGTGTTGAATTACTAACACGACATTATTTTTAAATAAATCTATATTTTTCATTTTGTTTATAATCTCATTACATTTAATAATAATTTATTTAATGTAGCGAGTAAAGTTTACAATTCTTGTTTTACGTGAGGTGTATGTTGTCGCGCCCCCTTGCGACAATGGGTGGTCCTATATATACCTCCCGACCGGCCGACTCAGCTGGGGTGGGTTTTACCACTCAACTGTTACAAAACTTCTGCTCTTCCCGAAGGAAGTGGGCGCCACGTCGTCTTTCGTCGGGAACGACGAAACCCCGATACTATAAAAATGAATATATATATATATACCCCGCCCGGTATATATATATATATCTACTTCGCCCTAAAATGTAGGGGAAAACCGATATTGGCGTCGGCTCCGAAGAACCTCCGCCCACACGTCTGCTCTTACGAGCGACTTTCACCCAGCAACAGTACTTGGGCTCGGTGGCCAACTGTCCCCACACAGATGGACAACACTGACACACACACACGAGGGTAACGGGTACCGGGCGACCCCGAATACTCCGCCAACACTGTTCGCGTGGTACCGGCTTGGTACCGAAATTACGGGCCAACTAAAACCGCGAAGCGACCTTTGTGTCGCCAACCGATGGGTGGTTTTACCCCCCTGAACACTGTACGACGGTACGGGACCTTACGCGATTTCTCTTTTCCCTTTCTGGGCACTACGCACTTCTTAAAAAAATTTTTTTTTATTTTCCGATTGGGGCTCCCTTGGAGTCTCCCCAATCGCCACTTTATTTAAAAACTACCACCAAATTTTAACAAAAATCCCACAAAGGGGTACTTATCCGTTTCTCCTGTGTTTGTTGTTCCCGTTGTCCCCGGTGTCTTCTTCGTTCTCCTTGTCCTCGTCTTCCCTCCGTCTCCTTTTCTTCCTGGTTTTTTTTTTTTTCTCTTCTTCCTCCTTTCCTTTTTATATTTCTTTTTTTTTTGTCCTTCCTCCTTCTGTTCGTGTTTTTCTCCTTTTTTTTTTCTTTGTTATTTCCTTTGTTTTTTTTTTTTTTTTTGTTTAACCAAAAAAAAAATTATTTTTTTTTCTTCACGCGAGCAAACTTCTGGGAGCTGGTGTCCCTTACACGGTCAAGCTAAGAATGAATGCCATCTTCCCACGCTTGTGCACTCACACGCATTCCGCACATTCCATCATTCACACCTACACACATATTTTGCATACCATGCATACCTTGCCAAAACACACATTCCACACGCACACGACGCACATCGATCACACCACTGGATCGTGCGTCCCACTCTCTCTCCCACGGTGATCGTCGGACCCGGCAACGGCACGCATCCAGCCTTTGTTCTGCATTTGGTATTTGCACTCCCATTGGTCATTTGCACACGCACACAGCTGCATACCCCTTGATCGCAGTAACCCATCCGCTGTCCAGTTCTTGTGGAGCGGGTGCGTGTTTGCTCGTCGGTGTATTTGCATACTGGTGCATTTTCCCCTCAATCGCGGTAACCCTTCCGCTGTCCAGTCTCTTGTGGAGCGGTGTGTTTTTGTACACTGGTGCGTGTGCCGGCTCCGTCGACCAGCTGTTCCGTTGATCGGCTACCAGTGTATAGGGAATCACATCCAATGCACTGGGAGCCTCCCTCGATGCCACTCTCTCCCCTCCCACCTTCACACGTACAAGCGGTGGTTTTATGTCATTTATGTATGTTTGTATTATTATTATTATGTTGGGTATTTTATGTTATTCTATTATGCGTGGCTCATTCTTAGCTTTAGCAGCATACTTCTAGGAGTTGGACGGCGACTCGGGAGAACTTTGAAGAGCCATGGGCCCTTATGCAAATCAATGTTTGCCTTCGCTAAATTTTTTTCATTTTCAGTATACTCTCTGCCACTGGATAAATACCCCTTTGGTCCGCGTACCTACGTATCGCATAAGCTCCCGGGCAGATATTTTTAACGAGGTTAGCGTAGCCGTTGGCGAAGTGTTTGAGGTTTCCCTTTACCTTTGTATGGGAAACACGGTTTGGGGCAGACGAAACAGAATATTTTGTTGCGTGCATTTTTGGCACGCGACAACCCCACCCTTTCCTCCGCGAAATTTGCTTGCAAATTTCGCAGTAGGATTCCTTCGGTTACATCAATCTCCCGCGCGGTATGGCTTTAGATCCTTCACGTGCCATATCCCTTTCTCTTTCCCGCTCTCGTCTTCGAGGATGTACGTCCACGGGGATACCCTTTTCCGAATCGCGAACGGCCCGACATATTTCGGTGCTAGCTTTGCCGCATAATAGTTTGCTGCGTCGGACAGCACCATGTTTCGTCGCCATACCAACTCGTTTGGTAGGTACTGGACATCCCTTCGCCTTAGGTTGTACAGGTTAGACGTTTTCTGTATTGCTACAGCCAACTTCTTCCCTATATCAACCCTCAGCTCTTGGAACCTTTTGCCCATTTCCGCCATCCCCGTTTGACTCACGCTCACGTCATCCCCTTCGCCCGATGGTAGATCGCCCGATCCGTTCGCGGTGTCTTCGTCGCGATCGTCGTCGCTTAGCATCGTATTCTTCCGCCCGTTTTCTCTCGCCCGTTCCGTAACCGTTCCCGACGTTGCCATTTCTCGCCCGAAATTCGCGTAGTAAGGGGTGACCCCCAATACGTTGTGTTGCGCGGTACGAATGCAACACGCCACTTTCGCCAAATGGGTATCCCACGTCCGGTGGTTCTCTGACACGTACGCGCGTAAAGTCGTTTTTATAATTTGGTTTATCCGCTCCGCGGGATTGGCTTGCGGATGGTAATGCGCGGTAAAACGTATACGGGTGCCATACCCCTGGCACAGCTTCCTTAGTTCTACTCCTCGAAACTGGGGCCCGTTGTCGCAAACGATTGTCGCCGGTACACCGAACAGGAGGAAGACCCCATCTTCGAGCTGTTTTGTTACCGACTTCGCGGTCGCGTTCCTTAATGCGAACAGTAGTGGAAACTTCTTAAGTAATCCACTACTGTCAGTATATAGGTGTAACCACTGGTAGACCTCGGTAGCGGTCCGACCAGATCGACGCAGATCATCTGCCAAGGTTCTACCACTCCTCTCCTCTGAACCATCCAACCAGCCGGTTTGGTGTTCACCGGTTTCACGGCCTGACATACCCTACAGTTCCTAACATACCTGGTAATATCGGCCCTCATTTTCGGCCAATAATACCGGGTCCCTACTCGAGCTAATGTTTTCCTAACCCCCATATGACCTGCTAGTGGGTTGTCGTGACATTCTTTAAGTATATCTAACCTATCTGCCTTTGGCACCACTTCCTTCCATTCTAAGCCCTGGTCACGTACTACAATATGCTTGGCCCTAACAAATTTAAAAAGTTTCCCTAATTCTACCTTCCACGATGGATACGAGAGGGGGTTCGCTGCAACTTTTTTGATCATCTTTTGTACCCAAGGGTCCGAAACTACTTGCTCTTCGATTCCAGCCGTCACCTCTACGGCCCTGGAGAGCATATCCGGAACAACGTGTTCCTTCCCCTTTCTATGAACGATCTTGAAATCGAATTGCTGCAGCTTAACCGCCCACCTCGCTAACCTGCCACAAGGGTCCTTCAGATTGTTCAGCCATACCAGGGAATAGTGATCCGTCACGACCGTAAATCGAACACCTTCGATATATGGTCGCAACTTCTCAATCGCCCATAGTACAGCCAAGCACTCCTTCTCCGTCGTGGAATAGTTCCTTTCACACCTATTTAGCGACCTGCTCAAATAACATATTACTTTCTCGCCGTCCTCAAAATCCTGACTGAGCACTGCTCCTACACCATAATCCGAAGCGTCCGTTTGTACGACAAATGGCCGCTCAAAATCCGGGCAGGTGAGGATCGGGGCAGTCACCAGGCACTCCTTTGCCCTGCGGAAGCTCCCCTCGCACTCATCAGTCCACACAAATTTAGTGCTCTTTTTGAGCAAGTTGGTCAGCGGTTTGACCAAGGTCGCAAAATTTGGTATAAACCTCCTATACCACGATACCGTACCCAAAAAGCTCCTAACTTCCCTAACATTCTTCGGTGCAGGAATCCTAATCATACTCTGAACTTTTTCCGGGTCGACGTGCAAACCTTGACGGTCCACCACGTATCCTAAATATCTCAACGAGGACATGCAGAAGTTACATTTGTCTTTCCCCAATTTAAGGCCGGCTTCGCTAAGTCTTTTAAAGACTTCTGCCAATATCGCCAGGTGTTTATCGAAGTTGTTCGTAACCACGATTATATCGTCGAGGTATACGAACACATGTGGCTCTAGGTCAGGGCCTAGTACCGCGTCGATAAATCGCTGCCACGTCGCAGGCGCATTATGCAGCCCGAAAGGCATTCGCTTAAACTGGAAGAGGCCTCTATTTGGGACCGTGAAGGCCGTGAACTGTCGCGATTTCTCCTCCATCGGTATTTGCCAATACGCGGATTTGATGTCCAAGGATGATAAGAACTTTGCATCCCTGAGCTTATCCAGCGTCGATGTTATATAGGGCAGAGGGTACGCATCCCTCTCTGTGACCTTGTTCAACTTCCGGTAGTCCACACAGAACCGGAACGAACCGTCCTTTTTCCGGATCATAACGATCGGAGAAGCCCAAGGACTGTTCGACTTCTCTATAACCTCGTTTTTCAGCATGTCCTCTAACTCGCTATCTATATGTCGTTGAACCGCAGGAGATACCGGATAGTACCTCTGCTTTATTGGTTCAGACGACGTCCTAATTCTATGCTCTACCAAATGAGTGCACCCAATGCCTGAAGGCATATTCTGAAACGCGCTCTCAACAAGTGTTTTTAACTGTCTCTCCTGGTCTTCGCTCAAATCTGCTCTCTCCATGATTGCGGACACCGAGGCTGTGGATTGTTTATGGAAGCTCCATTCGCCGGAGCCCAAATCCAAAACTATCCTCGCTCGGCTAAGGAAGTCCGCCCCCAAAATTAAGGCTTGTGGCAGAGAGGGAATGACCAGACAGTCTAAAAGAATTGCTTCTCCTCGCACTTCAAAAGGTAGGCTCACTGTCCCTAACACTCCTACTCCTGCACCGTTTGCTAAAACTACCCTACTCGTTTTTCCCTGCGCTAATCTAAGTCCTAACCCTGCTAACCTATCCCAACTTTCCCTACCGACGATGGTACGCGATGACCCTGAATCTAAAAGCCCTACCAACCTAACCCCATAAACACTAACTCCTAAATATGGGCGTACATCGTCTTCCTGAACCTCTAACGTGAAACCTATGTGAACTGACTTCCCCGACTGGTTGCCAGCAGGCAACCTCCCTAATGTCCCCGACGCTCCCGCCCTGCTGCCGCGGAAGGTCGTTGCCCATTTCCCGAGCATCTGCGGCAATCACGCAGGATTACCCCAGGCTGCCCGCACCCGAAACACCTTCTCGGAACTGTACAAGTTCTCGAGAAGTGACCGACCCCATTGCAATTGAAGCAACGAGTTTGTTGTTGCGGCGACCCTCGCCGTGTCGCGTTCGATGATGTTGCCCTCCACTCTCTTGATGGTGGGATATTTCTCTGGAGACGTTCCTCTCTCCACGCAATTGGGGGTAGCGCTCCTCTCTGTGGCGGTGCCTCCCTTTGCACCCTCGGTGGTGACCTCTCTCGGCGCTCCTCTGATGGTGTTGTTTTCGGCGTAGGTGGTGCGACCTCTCGTCGCGCCTTTGGTGGTGGGTCCGTCCGTGTGGCCGCTACCCTGGGCTCCTCTACGGTCACATACGCCAAGTCGGGCTCCAGAAGATTTTTTGATCTGGTGGTTGGGGGTGGAGTGAACGTTTCCACGTTGGCTCTCACCATCTCCAACTTCCTACCCAGTCCCACGAGGTCCGCGATGGTTTTCGGTTCTGCCAGACCCAGTTGTGTTTGATAGAACGGAGCCAAATTCCGCTGCACCAAACTCAACTTACGGCGTTCCGATAGGGGTTCTGTGAGACGACCGAACATATTGTTCATGATCGCCACATAGACCCCTATGGACTCTTCCTTTCCTTGGGTACGACGTCGGATCTCTTCCAATAATAAATCATCATAGTTGGGAGGGAGGAACTCCAACTTAAGTTCCCTCACCAACTCTGACCACGACCCTACAGTCCGCCTTATCGCCCTATACCACAGAAGCGCCTTCCCACTGAAGAGATCTACGGCCGCCCTAAAGAGTGAAGCCTCGCTAACCCCTCTGGCTTCACGTAACTCTTCCACACGTTCTAGGAAGGAGTTAACGGAAGACCCACAACGCTCACCGGAGAAACTCAGTCCCCATTTGGAAAGGTTCTCCACCTTTTCCGGCAACGCAGATAGAACTTTGTCGGCAGCACCGCCCGCGACCGCTGTAGAAGCCGTCGCCGCTGCGGCGTGCCCTTCCCCCATGTTACCTTCCACTAAGGCAACCTTCCCCTTTTCTTCTTCCTCGAGGGCCTCGTCACCCTCGAGGGTAGCCAATAATATCACCAGCTCTGTTTTTAGCTGTTTCTTCTTTTCACTATCCTCTTCTGACACGGGTTGCGACCTACCAAGTCTGGCCATTGCCCACTCTATTTTTGATTGAGCTTTCTTGAACTCCGAAGAGCCCTGCAGTGGAGGACTCTCCAAAAGCTCATCTATTTCCTCAATCTTCGACTCGACCGCCTCGCGATCCTCTACAAATTTGAAAGGGTACTCGACCGCTTCGAGTGACCCCCGCCGCTCCATCAGCCTCGCTGCCCTAAGCGACTTCCTCATAACTTCCACGGTACCGGGCTTCAACCCTCGGCACACAACCTCATAGGCCAACTCCTCCTGTGATAGCCTGTTAATCTCCATTTCTCAAAATGTTGAACTTAACCCAGAGGAAACAACCCGAAACTTTTCAAAAAGAGGAACTTGTCAAGATGAAAACAACTCCACTCCAAAAATTAAAAATAAGCGAAAACCCAAACCCACTAGATCGTCTGAGACAAACTCAATGAATTCAAATCAAAAAAAGAAAAACCTCTCCCAACAAAAAAAAAATCAAAACGATAAAAAAACGATGTTCAATTTCGGAGAGACCTTAAGGCCAAACAAAATCAAAACCTAAATAAAATCTCGAATCAAAAAAAAACGAAATGTACTTCTTTTTATATATTTTTTTTGTAGTAAGAGTAAGAGAAAATAAAACCAAACTCCAAAAACAAAAAGCCCCAGCCCGAAAATAAAAAGTGTATGTACAAAATGTATATATATACGATGAAAAAAAAAAAAACGTCCAAAACCAAAACTTAAATCAAAGCAAGAGAGTATTTATTATTATTTTTTTTATACAGGGAACTCAAGAAAGAAAATAGCGAAAGAAACTTTCAGAGTTGACAACAAAACTTCTCCGAAACTCAAAAATTCAAAAGTTTAATAAGAGAACAATTCTCCCCAGATATGATGTATATAAAAAAACAATCCCCAATATATAAAGTATAAAAACAATAAAAAGTAAATGGATATAAAAGTAAAAAGGTATAAAAGAGTATACAAAAAAAATTCGTTGAAATAAAAATGTATAAAATTAAAAAAAAATTTTAAATAAAATTATTTATAAGGAAAAAAAACAAGGTCCCGTACGAATAAAAAAAAGTATCAAAAAAACTTGACCAAGTGGTCCCGCACACTCAAAAAAAAAACGAAATCTTGAAAAATAATTTGCCGACACCTCTTCTAAGAAAAAAAAAACTTGCCAGAATTCTCCCAGAATTCTGCAAAATCTGCCCCACGTTGGGCGCCAAAAATGTCGCGCCCCCTTGCGACAATGGGTGGTCCTATATATACCTCCCGACCGGCCGACTCAGCTGGGGTGGGTTTTACCACTCAACTGTTACAAAACTTCTGCTCTTCCCGAAGGAAGTGGGCGCCACGTCGTCTTTCGTCGGGAACGACGAAACCCCGATACTATAAAAATGAATATATATATATATACCCCGCCCGGTATATATATATATATCTACTTCGCCCTAAAATGTAGGGGAAAACCGATATTGGCGTCGGCTCCGAAGAACCTCCGCCCACACGTCTGCTCTTACTAGCGACTTTCACCCAGCAACAGTACTTGGGCTCGGTGGCCAACTGTCCCCACACAGATGGACAACACTGACACACACACACGAGGGTAACGGGTACCGGGCGACCCCGAATACTCCGCCAACACTGTTCGCGTGGTACCGGCTTGGTACCGAAATTACGGGCCAACTAAAACCGCGAAGCGACCTTTGTGTCGCCAACCGATGGGTGGTTTTACCCCCCTGAACACTGTACGACGGTACGGGACCTTACGCGATTTCTCTTTTCCCTTTCTGGGCACTACGCACTTCTTAAAAAAATTTTTTTTTATTTTCCGATTGGGGCTCCCTTGGAGTCTCCCCAATCGCCACTTTATTTAAAAACTACCACCAAATTTTAACAAAAATCCCACAAAGGGGTACTTATCCGTTTCTCCTGTGTTTGTTGTTCCCGTTGTCCCCGGTGTCTTCTTCGTTCTCCTTGTCCTCGTCTTCCCTCCGTCTCCTTTTCTTCCTGGTTTTTTTTTTTCTCTTCTTCCTCCTTTCCTTTTTATATTTCTTTTTTTTTTGTCCTTCCTCCTTCTGTTCGTGTTTTTCTCCTTTTTTTTTTTTCTTTGTTATTTCCTTTGTTTTTTTTTTTTTTGTTTAACCAAAAAAAAAATTATTTTTTTTTCTTCACGCGAGCAAACTTCTGGGAGCTGGTGTCCCTTACACGGTCAAGCTAAGAATGAATGCCATCTTCCCACGCTTGTGCACTCACACGCATTCCGCACATTCCATCATTCACACCTACACACATATTTTGCATACCATGCATACCTTGCCAAAACACACATTCCACACGCACACGACGCACATCGATCACACCACTGGATCGTGCGTCCCACTCTCTCTCCCACGGTGATCGTCGGACCCGGCAACGGCACGCATCCAGCCTTTGTTCTGCATTTGGTATTTGCACTCCCATTGGTCATTTGCACACGCACACAGCTGCATACCCCTTGATCGCAGTAACCCATCCGCTGTCCAGTTCTTGTGGAGCGGGTGCGTGTTTGCTCGTCGGTGTATTTGCATACTGGTGCATTTTCCCCTCAATCGCGGTAACCCTTCCGCTGTCCAGTCTCTTGTGGAGCGGTGTGTTTTTGTACACTGGTGCGTGTGCCGGCTCCGTCGACCAGCTGTTCCGTTGATCGGCTACCAGTGTATAGGGAATCACATCCAATGCACTGGGAGCCTCCCTCGATGCCACTCTCTCCCCTCCCACCTTCACACGTACAAGCGGTGGTTTTATGTCATTTATGTATGTTTGTATTATTATTATTATGTTGGGTATTTTATGTTATTCTATTATGCGTGGCTCATTCTTAGCTTTAGCAGCATACTTCTAGGAGTTGGACGGCGACTCGGGAGAACTTTGAAGAGCCATGGGCCCTTATGCAAATCAATGTTTGCCTTCGCTAAATTTTTTTCATTTTCAGTATACTCTCTGCCACTGGATAAATACCCCTTTGGTCCGCGTACCTACGTATCGCATAAGCTCCCGGGCAGATATTTTTAACGAGGTTAGCGTAGCCGTTGGCGAAGTGTTTGAGGTTTCCCTTTACCTTTGTATGGGAAACACGGTTTGGGGCAGACGAAACAGAATATTTTGTTGCGTGCATTTTTGGCACGCGACAATGTTATACAGAGATACGATACGTGATACGATATCTTACTACTGAAAAAAATTATTGCGATTATTTATGAAGAGATATCTTATAGATAGAAATATTCGAAAGGAAAGTGCTACAAAATAAAAACCTTTCATTAAACAAAAAACAAAAAAAAAAAAAAATATATATGTACACAAAAAAAAATGTATACAAAATATCACAGTTCAAAGAAATATTAATATGTATTTATATTTACAAATAGGTATAAATATTTATATATAGACAAAAGTATGTAAATACAGTATATACATAAATATAACATATACGTGTAATAAATTAAGAATAAATATTAGATATAAATATATATATATGTATATATATATATAAATAAATGGACATATAATATGTAGGAACTAGTAACTTAAAATCGTCTGACAAGAATATGTTTATAAGCGGACAAGATTATTGATGAGTATATTATCAGACATTTCACATCTTAATAGATATTTTTCTTTGAGTTGAGTTATTCTATCTTGAATACGATCGATGTTAGCCTTATCGTGCAACTCGCTGGTCGAAAAATGCCATGGGAGTTTGAGGATAAGTTTCAATAGTTTATTTTGTGCTACTTGGAGCTTTTGGATGTGTGTTTTGGCGCAGCTACCCCAAACAGGACTTCCATATAATATAAAGGACTGAAAGATTACTTTAAATATAATAAGTTTGCTTAGTAAGGACTTCCTATTTATCAATGGGTACATAACACGAATTGTTTGATTAACTTTGTTTACTATATTGGAGATATGCTTATTAAATAAAAGTTTTCTGTCCATCGTTACACCGAGATAATTGACGTTATCAGTCCAGTCAATTTCAACACCGTTAATTGATAGGTTGTTGCTTGGTAGAAAACAAGCTTTTCTTTTTCTTGTAAAAAAGATAGCTTGAGTCTTAGAAGCGTTTAATTTGATTTTCCATTTGCTCAAATAAGGGTATATGATATTAAGTCCCGATTGAATTTTGGTTTCTACATCGATACCAAGAACATCGGTGGAGTATATCCCTGTGTCATCAGCAAACATAGCTAATTCACAATTGGGCAGTTGAGGAAAATCTGATATGTAAGTGTTAAATAAGGCAGGACTTAAGACGGAACCTTGGGGAACACCTGCAGGGATGTTGTGTTCCAAGGACAACGAATTGTTGACAGAAACAACAAAAGTACGCTCAGAAAGGAAACTTTGAATAAGTTTAATAAGATAATCCGGGAAACCAAATACAAACAATTTGTGTATCAACCCTTTATGCCATACGGAGTCGAACGCTTTTTCGATGTCCAGTAGCACTAATCCAGTTGACTTATTCGTCTGAAAACCATGCCTAATGTGGCGCGTTAATCGGTCAATTTGATGTATTGTGCTGTGGTGATTTCTAAACCCAAATTGTTGCATGGGGAGAATACTCCTCGAGTTAAGATGGCTTTGGATTCTTTTATGAAGGAGATTTTCAAAAATTTTTCCTATACAACTTAATAAACTGATTGGTCTGTAACTCAAAGAACAATTAGGTGGTTTTCCTGGCTTTAAAATCGGCATAACCTTTCCTTTTTTCCAGACTGTTGGAAAATATTGCAGTTTAATACAAGAATTAAATATATAGAGTAGATACTCGATACCAATTTTTGGTAATTGCTTAATATATATATTCTTGATGTTGTCCAAGCCGGCTGATTTACGGGTTTTGAGTCGTGACACAATATCCTTCACATTATCAAAGGTAGCATAATGACCTTCTTCAATTTCAGTGGGCATTGAACTTAAAGAGTTGATTGTATTGTTAACAGTCATTTCGGTCTCTGCGTCGGACATTGAACTAGACACTAGGTGATTTTTGTAGAACGAAACAGTTAGGATATCTGCTTTTGCTCGATTAGTGTACCTAGGGAGGTTATCAAGGGTAGGAATTGTGATATATTTCTTCCTCATTACTTTTGTAACATTCCAGAATGGTTTGCCACATTTATCAAGCTCTTGTAGTTTCCTATTCCACTTATTATTTCGGAATTTTTCAATTTCCCTTTGGATTATGTTGTTATAAAATTTGACATGATCCAAAAAAATATAAGCACGCGGTCTTTGCCAATTTCTTCGAAAACGGTTTCTTAATTTTATAAGATTGATAACTGAACTGGGAAGATTTGCGCTGCGAAAATTGATGGAAGATTTTTTGGGAATAGAAACATTAACTGAGCTATCAATAGTTTCTACAAGAACTGCAATGGATGCTTCAACATGAGACTTATCCATAACAGCTTGAACATTCGTGTCATGATTAAGCAATTTCCTTCTAACTACTCGTTTATATCTACACCAATCGGCGTTGTTGATATCAAGATAGTAGTGATTGTTCAATTCAGGTATTTGGTGCATGTTGCAAACAACTGGAATGTGGTCAGAAGTTAAGGCAGTAATGGTGTTGGGCTGACTGAACAGTTCAGGCGTATTGGTAAGGAAAAAGTCAAGGGTGGAAGGGTTACCTCTACCATTAGATGGGAAATATGTAGGAGAGGGAGGGAACATTATTTGAAATTGATGGCAACAGTGAAATTCGTGTAGTACGTTGCCCCATGCGTTAGCTCTTAGGCAACCCCAGCTTCTGTGACGGCTATTGCAATCTCCTCCAATCAAGTAATTTTCATTTACGCCAATAAGTTTTCTGATATCACTTTTCAAAATTTGTCTGTAAATGATGGTGTTGTTATGACCAGGAAAATAAACAGAAAATATGTTTAATTTTCTGTCATTATTAAAATATACTTCTAGGCCAATGTTTTCTATAAATTCGGTTCTCAAACTAGGTAATATTTTATGTTTTATTGTTTTCTTAATGAGAATTGCTACCCCCCCCCGCCTCTCATTGAGGTTCGATCAAGGCGATAACACTTATACAAATTACTGGATAAAGTAATATCATTTGTTAGCATTGTCTTCGAGATAAGGCCAACATCGATATTATACCTGGACAGGAAAGATGTGAATTCAATAAATTTATTACGAATACTTCTAGCATTCCAACATACTATTCTCAGACTTACAGACATATTTACTTATTATTAGGAGAAAGATATTTCAAAGCTAGTTCTGCAATTACATTGAATTGTTCGGATTTATTTTTACATTTGGACAACTTACTAGTCATTTCAAAAGTGAGGGATTGAATTTCCTCAAATGAGAAAAGCTCTCCATCAATTGATTCCGCTTTTGAGATAATGTAGCCATTAAATTTTTACTCTTGCCCACTTTACATACCTTTCATGGAATCTTAGGAAACGACAGCCATAGATATCTATCAGCTGTTATTCATTCTAAAGATAGCATTATGACAATAAGTGACTCTACCAAAATAAAATTAAAGCAGTTAAGTTGCCCAGCGGTGAATGCGATATGCATAAAAACATATGATATGTCTAAAACCTAGAAAAACCTATTGAATCCAATTGTTTGTCAGTTTCCTCACCACTATGCCATAGGGGCAGTTTTGTCGCAAGACGATAAGCCGATCACGTTTATTTCGCGAACACTCAATTAAACCGAGGAGAATTACGCGGCCAACGAGAAGGAAATGTTGGCAAATCATTTGGGCTCTTAGCTCCCTGCGTAATTACTTATATGGCTCTGCACAAGTCCGGATTTTTACTGACCACCAACCTCCTACATATGCCCTTAGTACTAACAACAATAACAGCAAAATGAGCAGTGTTTCCTGGCCAGGTCCATTGCAGGTGACACTGAAATAACACACCATACATTAATTAACCTCTTTAAGAAAGATAAACAGAAAATATGTTTAATTTTCTGTCATTATTAAAATATACTTCTAGGCCAATGTTTTCTATAAATTCGGTTCTCAAACTAGGTAATATTTTATGTTTTATTGTTTTCTTAATGAGAATTGCTACCCCCCCGCCTCTCATTGAGGTTCGATCAAGGCGATAACACTTATACAAATTACTGGATAAAGTAATATCATTTGTTAGCATTGTCTCCGAGATAAGGCCAACATCGATATTATACCTGGACAGGAAAGATGTGAATTCAATAAATTTATTACGAATACTTCTAGCATTCCAACATACTATTCTCAGACTTACAGACATATTTACTTATTATTAGGAGAAAGATATTTCAAAGCTAGTTCTGCAATTACATTGAATTGTTCGGATTTATTTTTACATTTGGACAACTTACTAGTCATTTCAAAAGTGAGGGATTGAATTTCCTCAAATGAGAAAAGCTCTCCATCAATTGATTCCGCTTTTGCATTGCTATCGGCGATCGAAGGGCGGCCTCTTTCCGCATTGACTGATGAGACGATGCGACGATTATCTGGTGGTCTTGCTTTGTTTGGTAGCGGAGGGAATTGTTCCAGTGAAAACAAAGACGGCTGTGGCCGTGGTAGATGATGTGCGTTCTGCGAACTTAAAGCTTTCGAAGTTGTTGATCGAGACGAGCTTTTATTGTTGGCTTTCTGCTTGATCTCTAAAAACTTTTGCCTGCTGATACACGAGCTGTCAGTCGATTTGTGTTTACCTTTGCAGTTCGCGCAAAGTGTAGAGTCGGGTGTTGGACAGTCAGCTGTTTTGTGATTCCCAGCACAATTAGAACAAAACGTCTTGATGTTGCAATTTTTTTCTACATGCCCATACATTTGGCAATTTCTGCATTGTGTTATTCTATTCGTTTGTCTGCGATGAAAGTCCCATTTGACCATTGTCTTAAACAGCACTTTGAAGTTTTTGTTAAGTTCATTCAGTCTTATCGAACCATTTGTAAGGGAAATTATGTAGAATGTGTCAACATAATGTTCATACGTTTTTTTCACGATTTTTATGTTTTCGCATTTAAAGCCAAGGCTTATGAGTTCTTTTTTTAGTGGTTCAGTTTGCATTTCATCCAAGCCGAACAACACTACTTTGAACATCTTCGCGCTTTGCATATCATGCGAAAAAAATTGACAATTTTCGGATTTCAATGCTGATATAGTCAGTTCATATGTTTTCTCATCACTACACATTAATTTCACTCCAATATATATTTTTTTAAGTGCATAACTTAATAAGGAATGATTTTTCATGAAATTATGAATGAATTCTGTGGATTTTTGAAGCACTTTAATTGGTGGTGGAACTTTTTTCCTTGGGTTACTCAAAACACATGGTTCATCACTAAAATCACTGTCAGGAAGAGTCTGGAGTGGAATGAACTCATTTCGGCTTATAGCAGTCATTTTCGAACTTCTAGAAGACGAAATGTCTTCTTGAGATGGGGATCTGCCCCTCTTCGGTATGTTTTACGTTTAAGAGAACTCCGGGGAAAATAAAAAAGGTAAATAGCTCAATAGTACAGCCGCAATGAGACACGTCAGACACGGACAAATCAATGTCAACGACTCTAATCTCATTACATAAGTTATATCGTTTATATTACTTATAATATTTTTATTTATCAGAACTTGCCTGTTATTATTTTTCAAAACACGTTTGATTTTACTTTTAATAATTTGGAAGTCGTCGTGGTCAGGATTACCTGCTATCCATTTCCATGCGCTTCCTATGAAATTTAGTGATCTTTCGTTTCTATGTTTTGGTTTCAATCTATTTAATATATTTAGAATCTGGTTTAATTCATGGAGAAGGAAGGGATGGAAAGGATGACTTTTATTTACAGCTTCTTCTATTGTGTTCCTTATGTTGGCAACTAGAGTTTCACAGGGCTCTAGATCTATTACGTGTACCATTTTGAAATATCCATTTTGAATTTTTGCCATTCCAATTTCAATTGCAACCAGCTTGCTCAATGAATAATCAAGGATCTGTATTTTGGCATAACAGCTTGCAGTTAGAAACAATACTAATAGTTGCAGGCTAAAACGAAAAGTGAGAAACATCTGTCATTCGGTAATATTTTTGATATAGGATTTGTGAACTGTCTTTCCCGATTCGGTAACGACATTAGTAATTTTGTTTCTAGCGAAAATTCCTTTTTGAACCGTGGGCTGAGTTAGGCACCTAAATGCGTATTCTTTCTGACATAAATCACATCTCCAGGAGCATAGTCTATTAGTGGTTTTCTGGTTTTATTGTGGAGTTCTAAATCAGCAGCTTGTTTTTGAGAGAATTTCTGTATGTTTGCACGTCGTTCTTCCTCAAAGAGAATATTATCAAAACCTATTCCTCGTCCAAAAAATACATCAATTAATGTCTTCTTTGCGACAGAGTGTATGGATGAATTGTACGCATGAACAGATTTTTCTAGAAGTTCCGTGAAGGAAGCATGAACGATTTCTGTTTTTAGACATCGCATTATTTCGATAAGTGTCGAGTGAAAACGTTCCAGTTCATCTCCATGCGCTCTTCTATGGGTTCGGACGATTAAGTTTTCTTGTTCTTGCTCGTCTTTGACGTCTGTTACTTGTAACTGGGTAAATCTGATCTTGTAGTTTGAAAAATAGGATGTGTATATTTCTTGGATGATCTCCATAATATTTTCTTCGGTCTTAATGGCATTAATTACAAAAGGATTATGAATTTTCATCAAAATTGCTTTTAACCTTTCCTTGATGAATACTGGCTCGGTAACTGTATGTCTATGATATGTGGGGCAAACTATTTCGAATTTTAAATTTAAACCTTACCGGCTTGAATTAAAATTTGTCAGTCGTCCTTCCTCCCCCTTAAAATGGATGTCAGGGGCTTCGCATAATCTTTAACGAAGCGGCGGTAGTAACCTGACAGACCAAGAAATGACCGCAGAACCTTTAAAGTTTGTGGAATTGGAAAGTTTCTGATGACCTCGACCTTTGCAGGATTAGTTTTAATCCCTTCCGATGAAATGAGGAACCCCAAGAATTCTACTTCCCGCTTGAAAAAATAGCATTTATCAAGCTGCACTTTCATGCTGGCATCGTAAAGAGTTTGAAAGATTTCTTCTATATACCTAGCGTGCTAACCTTCATCTTTGCTAAAGATGAATATATCGTCGATATAGACATAGTAAATTTTTTCCGATATGAGCCATAAGAATGTCATCAAGAGATCTTTGGAAAATGGATGGCGCGTTCTTAAGGCCAAAGGGAAGTCACGTGAATTCATATTTTCCATTGTTGACTTGAGGTCAAGAACTGTGAAATATTTATTCTCACCAAGATGTGAGAGAACCTCATTTATATCATGGATAGGATAACGGGCGGCTATATTGACGTTATTAAGTTTCCTATAGTCGATTACCATTCTATATTGTTTCACTCCCTTGGAGTCTGGCTTTTTCGGGACTATCCAAACGGGAGAATTGTAGGGAGATCTGGAAGGTCTGCTAATTCCATCGGCTAGAAGGCTGTCGATCTGTTCCTCGACTTCGTTTTTGAGTGACATTGGGAATGGGTAATTTACTATAAACCGAAGAGTCGTTAGTAGTACGAATTTCCCCTACGACCTTGGTCGTAAAGGTTAACCTTTATTCAGGTTCCGAGAACAGGTGTGGAAACCGACAAACAATTGGATTCAAGAGGTTTTTCTAGGTTGTAGACATATCATATGTTTTTATGCATATCGCATTCACCGCTGGGCAACTTAACTGCTTTAATTTTATTTTGATAGAGTCACCTATTGTCATAATTCTATCTTTAGAATGAATAACAGCTGATAGATTTCTAAGGCTGTCGTTTCCCAAGATTCCATGAAAGGTATGTAAAGTGGGCAAGAGGAAAAATTTAAGGGCTACGTTATCCAAAATTAAAGAGGTTAATTAATGTATGGTGTGTTATTTCAGTGTCACCTGCAATGGACCTGGCCAGGAAACACTGCTCATTTTGCTGTTATTGTTGTTAGTACTAAGGGCATATGTAGGAGGTTGGTGGTCAGTAAAAATCCGGACTTGTGCAGAGCCATATAAGTAATTACGCAGGGAGCTAAGAGCCCAAATGATTTGCCAACATTTCCTTCTCGTTGGCCGCGTAATTCTCCTCGGTTTAATTGAGTGTTCGCGAAATAAACGTGATCGGCTTATCGTCTTGCGACAAAACTGCCCCTATGGCATAGTGGTGAGGAAACTGACAAACAATTGGATTCAATAGGTTTTTCTAGGTTTTAGACATATCATATGTTTTTATGCATATCGCATTCACCGCTGGGCAACTTAACTGCTTTAATTTTATTTTGGTAGAGTCACTTATTGTCATAATGCTATCTTTAGAATGAATAACAGCTGATAGATATCTATGGCTGTCGTTTCCTAAGATTCCATGAAAGGTATGTAAAGTGGGCAAGAGTAAAAATTTAAGGGCTACGTTATCCAAAATTAAAGAGGTTAATTAATGTATGGTGTGTTATTTCAGAGTCTTCGACACCGAGCCATTGGGACAGCGCAACAGAGGACGTCCTCGCACTAGATGGCGCACACAAGTGGAAAAGGACCTCAACCAACTTGGTGTGCGCAACTGGAGGCAGCTGGCGAAAGATCGTGCTGGCTGGAGAGGCATGTTGGTTGAGGCCCAGGTCCACCCCGGACTGTAGCGCCAATCGAAGAAGAAGAAGTGTTATTTCAGTGTCACCTGCAATGGACCTGGCCAGGAAACACTGTTCGTTTGGTACTGCTTTCTTTACGAGGGATGGTTGTATATAATTTCTAGATGAGCCTGTGTCGACTAAGAATTTAAGCATGTCACCACACTTCGTCTTGCGCTCAATGTAGGGCAAGGAAGAGTCGTTTAGCCTAAAAATTAATATCACAGTGTTCTAGCTCTACTGTTGATGATTCGTTGGGATGCATGATGGTGTCTTCAAGATAATCGCTCGGAACTTCGTCAATTTGATCACCGCTGATACCCAGGCTCTGGAATTGGTCTGCTATTCCGCCAGGTGAGACTTCAATGTGATAGTTTTGTTGCTGCCTGGTTGATTGTTGCCCTTGTTTCATTGGTCCACGAAATGCGTTAAATCTCTGCCTATTGGCTTGGTTAATACCGCGTAACTGTGCACTTGCTCCCTGAGTGAGGGGTTCGTGTTTTATCATCGGGGTAGATTGGTAATACCTCGTATTGATATTCTGAGACTGGGTTGGACGATTCTGGTTCGATTGGAAATTTTGAGGCTGACTTGAACGGTTTTGATACGGGTAAACATTTCGTTGTTGGGAATAATGTGGTTGGGCTGGACTCGGGTTTCTGTTTGCGTTTTGTTGCGTTGTAGCATTTTGACCACGGAAAGGAGAACTAACATTTGGCACCTGTGGCCTCCTCACAGCATTCTGCCAGACGTAGTTTGCCCTGAAGCTTTGATTTTCGAGCTTCAAGCAAAGGTGCAGTTCCTGAGGTAAGTCAGCGGGTTCTCTTATACCCAGTAATCTTGGTAGATCGCCTTTCAGACCCCGGATAAAAGTGTCTTGCGCTTTATATCTATATGTCTGAGTTAATACCTCAATTGATTCGCGATATATCCATACAAGATATCTTGTTGAGTATAAGAGTGAGGTGGGAGTATATTATCTGGTAGAATAGTTGAATTGTATTCTTCTGGAGGTATTAGATCTGGAGAACGCGTTCGACACTTTTCTTCCAGGAAGAAAACTCTCCAGCGTCTCCAGAAAAATTCCTTAGGCAACGCACCACATCGGGAACTTTATCGAGATCCTCCAATTTGTTGCGATGCTCAGGTGATATTGTTTGATCGCCACCGCAGAAACGTTGTGCGTTTGGATTCAAGACACTTTGAATCATGGTTCGACCTTGCTCATTGAGTACGAACTCAGGAGTTCCTTGAACATCCGGGTTCCCACGCGAAGTAGTAGCACGGGGTGGAGCATTAGGGTCAACATTCACTTGGTTAAGAGGAAAAAAACGAGATGAAGCATTAGCGTTCGTGTTATTTAACAGGTCCCCAATCGAGCCAACACTTAACCGATTGGGTGGAAGGGACATTCTGTCAGGTTCAGGAGTAGAGGTGGGTGGCAAATCCCTAGCTAGATTTGTGGCTTGAGATCTGTTAGTGGCATTTTTCTTATTTTGGAAATAATAGTCTTTACTTGTTATAATTTTTAATTTCTTTCCTACTTATGTAAAAGTTTCCTTTGCGTGGTTACACACCTTGATGCGGTGCGAAGGCTTAGTAAAGGTCAATGACTCAAGGGAATTTATTCTCTATGAGGAGACACGAAGCTAAGATGTAACCATCCCTTCCCTCCCTCTATCCTTCCATCTCCTGTGGGCTGGATCAAGGTGTCATACGACCCTTGCCGAGGATCAGCCTGGCTGGGGGCCCACCTAAAATAATAGCTCAGTCGCAAACGGAGTATGGATGTACTGGCACACTCCCAGATTAATCCTGTCTTAGCTGTGTAATGCGGATCTCTGCACAGCCGGACCTTCCTTTCCTCCACTACTCGTGGGACCTCACATGAACAAAAACACAACAAAACAAAAAATAACAAAAAATAACAAAAAAGAGACCGGTGCTCCCTCACCGGCTGGAAGTTCTTCCAGACCAACCTCGGCTCCTGAAGTGCTGACGGATAAGGCGGCTCAAACCGTCTTAAAGACTGTCAAAGGCCGCGTGGAGCCTCATAAACCAAATACCTGCACGGTAACCCCCACTGAGAGTTCCCGCACGGAAAGAGCAATCTATGCCCGCGGAGTTGCCTCCTCCTCGAAGGTCCCAGGACCTTTCCTCAAAAGGTACAAGGAGAGGCGATCTGCTGCCCGGATTCTGGAGCGCCTTAAAGGCATTCCACCGGAGAAGCTAAACGACAGCAGCAAGAGGTCGTTAGCTTGGGCTACAAATGTGGTGAAAAGCCAACCACAGGCGGACACTACCAGGGGCACTACGCCCAAACGCGCCAGGTCGCTGGAGGCGTCACCCTCGCAGCCTAAAAGGCTGAAACCGAGTGGTGAAACAATAAATATTGCCAGTAGGCTCAACAGGCCGTATAGTGAAGTGCTGAAAGGCGAAATCATTTACGCCGTATTAGATAGAGAAAACGCTGACTGCGCTATCTCTCCACTGAAGTGGAAAAAAGTGGAGTCAGCGATTAACGACATCTATCTGAGCCTGGTGCTGGAAAACGCGGCACCAGGGTCATATTAAGCTCGTGACTTTCACGTGCCAGAGATCGGCTGATTTCTTTAAATAAAAGCCATTAGCAGACTGGGTGAGGTGTGGAAGGGGGCGCGGCTCGAGGTTGTAAAGAGGGATGAAATCCCCAGTAGACCAAGAACCCGTACTTACCTTCCGCGAAGCCCCTCAGATCCTGCAACAATCCTCAAGTTCATCCAACTTTGCAACCCAATCCTTCCTACCCACAATTGGAAGGTTGTTAAGCTGGATGAACTGAAGGGAGAAACAAGGTCCGCAGTGATCGTAATAAATAAAGAATCACTGCACCCACTTGCCAAGTCGGAGGGTGTCATCCACTACGGCTTTGGGACGATCACCCTGAGGATGTACAAAAAGGATGGGGAGACAAGTGCGAAAGCGGAACAGCCTCCCTCCACCTCTGCTGTTTCATCTGTCGGTAATATATTGCCGACGGTAGCAGACGAGGAGAAAGACCGTCCTGCTTCAAGCGAGCCTCAACCCTCTACTTCAGGCTCCCCGAAGCCAATATGGTACCGATGGAGGTGGAGGAGGAGGGCTCTGGCACGCAGGCGCTGACCCATATCCTGGGTAGCCATGGTCAGGTAGCTGATGATATTGGCCTCTCTGACCTGGAGCTAACCAGCACCCCGCCCAATAGACAAGAAGACTCTCTTCTGGAGACAGACACCGACGATGAGGCTAATTTGACAGTGGTGGAGATTGTGTCCGGAACTAAGACGGACACGTTACCCGACATCTATGCTCCGGGTGACACAGATTAATCTCCACCACCCCATCGCGGCTTCGGCCGCTCTTCTTCTCCGCGCTAACTCCTGCGGAGACGACATCGTCCTGTCCCAGGATCCCGACATAGTTCGTGGACTCAGGACTCAGCAATTCAACCTCTACTATGTAAGGAATGAAGGTAAGCCATGAGCCTGCATACTTACAAAGAGTTCTTTGAACTGTCGAACCCGCTTAAATGAAATGACAAAACACCGGAATGTTAATTTCAATTAACCGGGTTTTACATTTAAGCGGATTGAAAAAAGATTTCATTTAGACGAGTTGTTTAGTATATCCAAAAATTTGATGAATGAAATCTCTTTGTATCCATATCCTTGCTTGCGTTGGTGCGCTTTAAGTAAACTGCGTATAAATGGTTTTCCGCTTCTCACCATCATCAAGATATTTTAAAATTTTTAAGTTTGTCTTTAATAGACAGGTATATAGATAGGTTCTTAGAATCATGGCCGCTGTAATTCTTTATAACTTTTCAGTAATTTGAATTTCTATTTAATTCACTTTATGAACGTTATCTTTGGGGCCGAAATTTTGAAATAAGTGAGATTACAGACGAATGTTTTAACGAGCAGTACATAGCAGATAACAATCGTTGGATAATCAAAACAATGAGGAAATGTGCTGTCAGAATTGATATATGACACTTTAAGAGATGAACTTTAACACAGAACTTCAGAAAAATTACAAGTTCAATAGATGCATTGAAAGCCTGTGCATCTGATTTTTCTTGAGAAACATTTTCATTTAAGCGGTGTCATTTCTGTGAAAAGTAATATATTTTACAGATTTTCTTTTTCAAATATCCGAGTTTTTCACTTAGGCGGGTTGTAATAAAATGGACCAGTTTGTATGAAATTCGTGAAAATGTTCACGGGGATAGAGTTAATGTTTCATATAAGCGGGTTTTTCAACTAAACGAGTTTCAATTGAGCGGGTTCGACTGTACCCATATTCTCTCCCATATTAGCTATCGAGATTCAGTCACTGTATGCCACTGTATATGGAGGCAGGCAAAACCAAACTATGGCCAGTCTTCTCCTACATGGCCCATGACCATGGGGAATGTCCGTCAGAGACGCTGAAAAGGACGATTGCTGAGGCGGAAAGAACCACAACCGCTCTTATCATAGGCTGTGATGCAAACCCCCATCACACAATATGGGGAAGCACGGACATCAACAAAAGAGGTGAGTACCTTTTCAACTACCTTGAAGTAGTAGGTTAGATTTGTGTAACCAAGGTAATACACCTACCTTTGTAATTAGGAACAGACAGGAAGTCCTAAACCTTACACTCGTGTCCGACCATATAGCGGATAGAATCAGCAATTGGAGGGTATCATCCGATCACTCCTTCTCTGATCACCGCTATCTAATGTTCAGCATAGCGAGTGCCCCCCCGTCCCAAAGTGTCTTTAGGAATCCTAAGAGAACCAACTGGGACAGATATAGAGAGATTGTTGCGGCAAAAATGTCGAGCACCAACATCTCCATCCCGAGCAACCCCACTGATCTCGAACATTCAGTGGACAACCTCACAAAAACCCTCAACAATCCAATGGCAATGTCATGTCCAATCAGCAGGCAAAGAGGCAAGTCTAAACCTCCCTGGTGGAACCATGAAATTGACCATCTGCGCAAGAGTTGTAGGAAGCTCTTTAACAAGGCGAAGGGTTCTCGTGATGCTAAGGACTGGGACTCCTATAAGGAACACCTCAGTACCTTTAAAACTGAATTGAGAAAGGCTCAACGAACCTCTTGGAGACTTTCTTGTGGTAAAATCGAAGAAGTCTCCGAGGCTTCCAGGCTAAGAAAGATTCTAGAATCATTCCCTAAATCACCTAGCTTCCTACAAAAACCTGACGGAACCTGGACCACATCCAGTGAGGAAACCCTCAGTCTCCTTGTCGATACGCACTTTCCGGGCAACTCCCCCATTAGAGCCAACGAGGAAGTCGTATCTCCCCCAAATACTTCATGTAACCTTATAAATGTTAGCCACACCACTATCATGTGGGCACTGACAAGCTTCAAACCCTTCAATTCAGCGGGACCTGACGGCATCATCCCGGCGGAGCTCCAAAGAACAGCTGACCTCATCATGCCTTGGATTCTCAGCATATTCAAAGGCTGTATGAGTCTAAGTCATGTCCCCAGCTCTTGGAAAAGGGTCAAAGTAGTGTTTATTCCCAAAGCGGGTAAATACTCCCATGCCAAACCGAAGGACCTCAGGCCAATAAGTCTCTCCTCGGCTCTCCTGCAAAACTTGGAGAAACTTATAGACCAATATATCAGGCATGCTATCCCAGTATGCAGACTCTCATCTGCACAAAATGCCCATAGCAACGGCAAGTCTGTAGAGACAGCCCTCCACTCTCTGATAGGCACCATCGTAAAATCTCTCGAGTTCAAAGAATACACACTTGTGACTTTTCTCGACATCGAAGGTGCCTTTAACAATATCAACCCGGAAGCAATTTCACTTGCGCTTAGCAACCTCGGGATCGGAAAGCCCCTAGTGGCCTTTATTCATCAACTACTCACCAGCAAAGTAATACACTCTCAGATAGGAGACGCTAACATCCATAGAGGAGTTAATAGGGGCACCCCACAAGGAGGTGTTCTCTCACCCCTTCTTTGGAACGTAGCGGTAAATGAACTGCTATTAATACTGGAAAAGGTAGGGTGCAAAGTTATTGCATATGCGGATGATATTGCCATAGCGGCATCTGGCAAATTCGTCTCTTCTCTAAGAGACATAATGCAGAATGCCTTTGACAAACTAGAGGCATGGACACAAACATGCGGACTCGGCGTCAATCCACAAAATACGGATATCGTACTCTTCACCAGAAGATACAAAATCCCCAAATTCGACCCCCCCACTGCTGTGCAGCACTACATTACAGCCAACCACCAGTGCAAAATTTCTGGGTCTCACTCTCGACAGTAAACTAAGCTGGAAGCTCAATATCCAGGAAAGGGTAAAAAAAGCCTCTTCCACTTTTTAGCTGCAAAAAGGCCATTTGATGCAAATGGGGCCTACAACCACACATCGCTCACTGGATTTACACCTCTATTGTCAGACCGAGACTTTTGTATGGTGTCTCAGTTTGGTGGACAGTACTAAACAAGGTTATAAACTGCAATGCACTCAACCGAGTACAAAGACTAGCTTGCCTGTGTATCAGCGGGGCACTGAGAAGTACTCCGTCAGACGCACTGAATATTCTCCTCCACCTCCCACCTCTGGAAATATTCGGGAAACAAGCAGCAGCAAGTACAGCCATGAGACTCAAAACACTTCGATTGTGGTCTGAACTCAACACTGGCCACTCAACCATTCTCAAGGAATTCAATTTTCTTCCGAACGACACCGACCGCCTACTACCCCAGGCCATCTTCAAAAAGAAATTCTCAATCAGTATTCACTCCAGATCGGACTGGATGACTGACATGCAAGCACTGAAAGATCCTCTGCGCATCTTCACAGATGGATCAAAGACAAAAGAAGGGATGGGTGCGGGTGTCTATTCACAAGACCTCAACATTGCTATTTCCGTGAAGCTCCCTGATCACTGTGGCGTTTTTCAAGCAGTAACCATAGCGATTAAAGAGGCGCTGTCTTGGCTTAAAAACAATGTGATATCAAAAAGAGATATCACCATCTGTTCCGATAGTCAGGCCGCCATAAAATCCCTGGACAATGTCATGTTCTACTCTAAAACATCACTTAATTGCAGGCTGTCTCTTAACGAGATGGGCGAGCATTTTAACATTCACCTCATGTGGGTGCCGGGACACTGTGACATACCAGGTAACTGCAAAGCCGACGAACTCGCTAGGTGTGGTACAACCTCATCCCTATCGATAGAAGGGGTACCACCTTCCATGCCGATCGCTACAGCTTATCATCTTTTAAAGATTCATACAATTAAAACCACCAATGACAAATGGCTAGAAGGCACCACCTGCCTTAAAACAAAAGAAATCTGGCCATCACTCAACCTAAAACGGTCACTCAGTCTACTTGGACTCAGCAAGCCCTCATTAAGGACCCTCATAGGAGTCATAACCGGGCACTGTGTAATTGGCACTCATGCTCGCAGGATGGGTGCTCTATATAATGATTTTTGCAGAAGCTGCATGGATGAAGAGGAGGAACACTCATCACCTTCTCTGCTCCTGCAGTGCTCTTGCCAGTCGTAGGTTTCTGCACCTAGGAGCCTCTACTTCAGCAGCCGTAACGAGCTAAAAAGTGCCAGCATTGGCCAACTAAATCGGTTCATTTGCAGCACCAACTGGTTCCAGCGTTAGGAGAAGTTAATCCGCGTGGTATCACAGTGGGCCTACTCTGGCCTAAGTGTGACTGCTGTGCAGCAGTCAGCCACTACAATCTAACCTAACCTAACCTATGTAAATTTTATATGTAGGGGTATAATTTTTTCATTTGTTTTTTCTCTTTAGATATCTTTACTTTGGGTTATAACGTAAATTGTTTATTTCGTTGTACAAATACTTTATATATGAGTGTGTTACCTTTTCTTTTTTTATGTATTTTATATCGTTATTGCTGTAATTAATTATATGTGGTTTCTCTTATTCTCTTATTATAATCTTAATTTTCTAAAACTTACGCTACGATAGGTAGCATTATCATGTCGGTGCCTTAGATATTTCCTTTTTCCCCGGGCCGGTTACTCGGGATCTTTGGACACACACTTACACGATCGACTAGCGGCGTTCTTAGGACCGTCTAGTCACACTAGCAAGCTTACTTTTTCACTTTTGTCCCACTAGCGGATGCTCACTATTATTTTCCTTCTTTGCAGTATATTTCACTGTATTTTTGTTTATTTCTTTTGCTTACTTCTTTCTCATTGACTGTTTTTTACTATTGTTTTATTTTTTTATTTATTTATTTGTTTACTTTGATAAATCCAATTGTTTTTACTATTCACTTAATTAGATAAATTAAATTCACAAAAACGTCTTGCTGCTCTTTCTTCTGTTATGTTCGTTTTTTTTCCGATGGAGCTTCTTGAGGCCTCTGGCACACCCATACGTACTTTTTTTTACGAACTCGCATTCGCACGCACGGTCCCTGCTCGGGCGCCAATTAAACTACTATGTTACTATTTAGAATAATAAAATAATTTTCTTTTTTGTGAGGTGAAGCCTCTTTATTCATCGAATCACTGCTTAAGACTAATTACAAAATATTCTTAATGCTAACTTAACACCTATGCGGCGGAAATGGGGACTGAAGGAATGTGGGAAGGTATTTGGAATTGGAGTACTCGGAGTGTTCGTCCCAGACGCGAAGTCAGCAACATGCACCTAGAGCTTGTCGTATCTGGCTGTTGCAAATGTGGGAAGGTGCCAGGTGATCTTCGATTCTGTGCTCGTGGACGAGTTGCTGTTGGGAATGCGGCACGGTGTCGGGTGGCTCCAATGCTGTGCTCGTGGACGTGTTGCTGTTGGAAATGAGGGAAAGGTGTTCCCATAATATTGTTTGTTAACTTATACGTACGTAGATAAGTAAGTCAAATTCGAACGAAATAGAATGATCATTTTAGATGCATGCCTAAGAAACGGTTAGATACGCAATTGGAAAATTTTAATTTGTTCTAGACACAATGGAAAAACTCAACATGAAACAACGCCAGAGTGAGTTAAGAAACAGAGATCTACCAAAGGTGTCGAAAAGAGTCCTTATAAGACGCATCTTAATGCATGACCAGGAAGAGGAACATCAGAACGTGAATCGAGATAGTTATTCAAACTTGGATTCGGTTTCCACGGATGACCGTCAACCTAACCCAGTTGCAGAAACCACGTCCGAGACGGGAAGAATAACGGACGAAGCATTGCGGAAAAGGGAGTGGGAAATTACCAGACGTGAAAAAGCTCTCTTCGATACCGAAAGAAGTTAAGTGCAGAAAGAGAGTGAAATCGTCGAAAAACTTAGGCAATTAGAAGAGGCGCCACGGACTGCGGATGCGAGGAACGGAAGAAAAGTGAATTGCAGCGTTAAGGAGATTGCGGAAGCAATACCTATGTTCCATCCACATCCATGTTCGCTGAAGGTTAGGTAACGCGGGTAGAAGCTGTCAAAAATCTACGATTGGGACGAGAGGACTATTGGTGGGATACCGCTCAAGATGTATCCGCGTCGTGGACACAACTGGCGACAGGCCTTAAAAATAACTTTCCGAGTAAAAAAAGTGAAGTAGAAGTCCACCAGCAACTAATGAGAAGGACGAGAAAACTGAACAAGTCAATTGAGAATTTCTGCTTCAAGATGAGTATGTTGGGTAAGAGAATCGAACTGGCGGATAAAACAATCATCCAATATATTCTGACTGGGCTGAACGACGAACAGCTAAGTTCAAACCTGGCTGTAGGTAGCTACAACTCTATCGCTGAGCTAATCGAAAAAAAATAAATGGTGTGAAAGTATACGGGGAAACGTCCGAGCGAAATCGTCAACCAATGGAGAAAGGCAAAGGCCGGCAAATATGAATCAGCCCTCAATTAGCCGACATTTAATTCCCTATCGTCGACCACAGAGCACTGAACGCCCAGATCTTCACCATCGACCGTCATCATCACCAAGGAACACAACAACATGCTACAATTGTCACCAAGTCGGGCATATCTCTCGGCAATGGCCTTAAATTAGAAAGCGGACATGTGTTGCTGGGACGGAGAACAACTATATAGTGCCGAACAAAATCGAGAAGCATGGAGGAAAAACTTTAGAATAAACATAATCCACCGTCAGTTAAAATCAGATTGCTACCATAAAGAAGTTATGTTATCCCGCAAAGTATATTCAGTAATAATTGATTAGGGCAGTGAGCAGATCATCATTTCGCAAACGGTCGCTGATGAGACTGACGATACTGAAATTATGGAAATAAGGGAAGATGACCTACATGTGGCTGAAGTTTACCAACGAAGAAACTTATTGCTTAATAAATATCGAAGATGTGTTGCCAAAACCAAAACGAACTAGGACGAACGGATCTGATTGAAATGGAAATAGAACTGAACAAAACCGTGCCGGTATCTCAACATCCGTAAGGTACCCCATGTAAAACGTGAAGTTCCCAGTACTATGGTGATCAAGCTATTGAGCAGTGGCATCATTCAAGAATCAAAATTGCTGCGTTGGTAGTTCTGGTGAAAAAGAAGAACGGCGAAGATCGAATGTGCGTAGACTATCGACGCCTAAATGCTGTCACGAAAAAAAAAATCAATTCTCCCTCACCAATGATCGACGAAAAAATGAATAAACTGGTAGGATATGATTATTTCATCGTTCTGGATTTAGCATCAGGTTATTACCAAATACTCATCCGAATAGAGGATATACACTACACAGCTTTTATCACTCCAGATGGATTATTTGAATTTAAAGTAATGCCATTCGGACTCGTAAATGCTACAGCGTACTTGAAGAAAGTAATAAATACAATCAAATGAAGAACGTCACCTGAATCGATTGTCAGCTATGTGGACGACTTTCTTATATCAGCCAAGTCAGAGGAGGATGGTATGAGGATGTTAGAAAGATTTCTGGGAATCCTCAGCAAAGCCCAACTGACACTATATTTAGAGAAGTGTGAATTCCATGAAAAAGAAATAGAACTCTTTGGTCACATAATCAAAGATGGAAAAGTTCAGCCAGGAAGGGCAAAATCCCTAGCCGTACATCAAGTGACGCAATTTATAGGTCTCACGAGTGCTGATGCCAGTTGCAAGGGCCTTGCAGAAGTACTATCGTAAAAAGAAAACTTCATCCCGAAGCATATTACAGTCGACGAACCGCAAACGTCACCTGAACCGATTGAGAGCCGTTAGAGACCCTCGCGGTACTGGACGCATCCGAAAGATTCCGACAATATCTTCTTGGCAAGTATTTCACAATTGTAACTGACTGTGAACCCTGAAGACCACAATGAAGAGGAAGAATATAATTCCAAGGGTAGCCCGATGGTGGCTGTCAATGCAGGAATATGACCACACAACAATATATCGACTAGGATAAGGAAGCTGCTGAAACCACAAAAGTACTGCAACGCACCACAAGAAACTACGCTGAAAAACATATACCACGACTATAGCTTACAACATGGACGTTTTTATCGGAAGGTGGACGGCGAATTCAAGTTATATGTCCCGAAAGGAGTGAGGAACCGAGTTCTGAGACAAAGCCACGACTTGATGGGACACTTCTCCGAGAAGAAAACCATAACCCATTTGTGAGATCGCTACATATTCCCAATCGATAATGGAATTGTTCCCTTCGATACGGTACATATTGACCATCTAGGCCCCTTCATGAAATTAACGAAAGGGAACGCATATCTTATCGTAATAGTCGACGCCTTCACGAAGTATGTCTATACTAAGGCGCTGCCAAGCACCCAGACAAAACCGGTCTTAAATTTTCTCACCGACACATTTAACATCTTCGGTACCCCTCGCCGAGTAATATCGGACAGAGGAACAGCTTTTACGTCGCATTCGTTCGAAGAGTTCACGAGTCAAGTCACTCCATTCAACACATATTAAATGCGACAAAAACTCCTAGAGCAAATGTTTTCACATTTTTCTGATCGTAATGTTAGTCAGCATATTTATAAGAATTATTTTGTTAGAATGATTTGCATATTTTGACGACATGTTATAATGAATAATTAATAAACAGCTACAATAATTCTTTTTAAAAAGTATGAGCTTAGCGAACGGTGTCCTGGAATACTTTCCAATCGGCGCCATTTCTGACATTATCATGATCAATCTCGCAAATTTTTGACACTATTGAGGGCAGATATTAAAGGAAAGATACCGGTGCTCTGTATATAAAGTAGTATTAGTGACATGAGAGCGGAAACGCTTAGAATCTGATGTGCATTAGTGATTTGCGAGCGGAAACGCTTAAAATCTGAAGTGGATTTGTGGTGGACTAGGGGTTTTCCAATTGAAAGTTGAATATCTCTATCATTCGATTATCTCTTATATTCTTCTGAGCGAAATAATACAGATGATTCTTCTCACCATCTCTTCATTGGTTCGATGGAAAATCAAACATAAGAACACACTGTTCTAACCAGAAATAAGATAAGATCATCTGATTCTAACCAGATGATACAGACACCCGACTTCCTCGTATCTTGCCCTTTGATTTCATTTGACAGCGTTTTTTATAACATTTAACAGCTGTTTCTTATCTGTTTCACAGATAGAGGCGGTGAATACATGTGAGATTTGCAAACATCTGATAACGTGCAAGTGAATATGTAAAAGTGTATGCGAACAGCTGATGACGTGAATTATGTGACACTTTTATTTTTTATTTATTTCGAATTTGTTTACATTACAAAACGAAACCTTTTTTGCCTTGTTACAGCAGACACAGACAACAAATTAATAGCAGAATGAATTTATTATAATCCTTCTGGTGTGTGCAGGCTTTTCCTCAAGTGGACTCAATCAGGGCGATACGCAGTGAGTCAAAAAAAAAACTAAAGAGGAGCAGAGGTGCCCAATATCATGCATGAGAACAGATTCTATTCATCCCATATAATCTTTTAAGCAGTTAATGTGAGTTTAATGCGCTTTCCTTTTATCACATTCATATGCTTCTCATTCACAGGTAGCAACATTCTTCATCGGATTGACGCTGTATCGGAAGATGTTGTCGAGCTAAGTTACTATGTATACATTTCTGTTTTGTTTATGTTATGTAATAGAGGTCTGCACGAATGGACTCGTTTATTTCTCTAAACATGTACAGTACTTCAGTGTACTCTATTCTTTACAATCATATGAATAAGAATACTGTACAAGTAACTAAAACATAAAAAAATTCAACCACTTTACACCATTCGATCACCTGATTTCAAAATGAATACTCTGTTTGTTGTCATTCATACAAGTGGGTTCTCCATTCAAACAAAACATGTACCAGTTTAACTGTTAATAATACACCGAGCACACTGAGTGAAATGAATGCATTCATTTTAAACTGAATGCATTCATTTAATATGAATGCATTCATTCTAAATAAACGCAGCGGGTATTTGAATTGTAGCTTTAAGCAAATGAAGACAAAAAGGTTGGTAATCAAATTGATGTGTAATGTAAGTTAATTTTATTTTGCAAACATGTACAAGAAATTTTTATTCAACAAACGATTCGGATATTTCAATGGCCAGCAATATCACCATGCAAACAAGTTTTGCTTTTGAAGAAACTTCCAAAAAATGATTGCGTATATTGAACGTTTATTTAATCAAACATGCACAATAGTATTATTTAAAGTACTGCCCATCTGAAACCTTGATCTAGCCATCTTTCTGGCAATTTGTGGATCTTATCCCAAAGAAATGAGCCCGCTTGGAAGCCAAGAATGAATCAAGCCAATTTTTGATATTCTGCTCGACTCACTCTCACTCTCACTGCACGAATTAAGTTATAGACCTAATAGAAGGTGAAGACTACCCGACTCTTCATTTAACAACTGTTCATATTCATCGCCAATGTTCTGCTTCCTCCTTCCTTCAATGAAGAGGAAACGATTTTTAAATGAAGAGCTGGGTAGACTTTTATCAGACTATAAAGACATGTTTCAAGATATAATTCCACCGGTGGAAGTTATGAATTCTTCAGATAAAGCAAATAAAGAATTATTCACTCAGAATTATGATGGCTTTAATGTCTTACAATGGTGGCGCTTGCACCAAATAGAGTTTCCGTTGTTATATAAGTTTAGCTGCAAAATTCTATCTACTCCAGTGAGTAGTGCTTCATCAGAGCGAATATTTTCCTCGGACAAGTAAGTAACTTTCGGCCAGACAAACAGACAGACAGTTAATACCTGAAAAAGAAGTTTAATTGGTTTCGACCCAATATTAGTGAAGCAAATAATGTTTTTACATTCCAGTGTTAAAAAAATGATATTCATAAAGATTTGTCAGAAAACATACATTTATTTGGAAACAGTAAACATTTTGAATCCATTCATTGTATTGAATGGATTGAATGGATTCATTACACTCGGTGTACTCAGTGTTGTGTACTCATTTTTTGTGAGTACACTGAACTAAATGCTTGGTTGCCAGTGGGTACAGTATTCAATGGGTAATCAAATATCGGGTGATGTATTCATTTTAGTTTTCAAGATATGAGTGGAATGAATATGGTACTCGAAAAAATATGAATGTCTTGAAACTGGTTTCAAGACATTCATTGCAGACCTCTATTATGTAATGCACAATGTTTTCTTTTAGTGCGACGATTGCTCGTTATGTCAGTGGCAACTGCAGAACTGCTATCCAAAAATCCCAAAATGAAAAAAATACTATTTAATATTGTTAAATGTATTTTATTGAAAATTTATGAAAGCATTCCCACACCACCCTTGAGGTATGCTTATGATGCGGTAACCGATTTTTTTACCGGGTGTTCGGTTTCCCCAAGAGGCCTATTGCACCCGAACTAGAACGAAATAATACATAAATATATTTTGTAAATAAATGGAGAAGAAAATAGAAATAAAAATAAAATGTATGCCAAATGTATGATATGTATTTATTTTCATGTATACGAAACGCGGACAATTTTATTCCTAAAGCTGGGATCAACTTCAACAAAAAAATGCGAACCCTAATAAAATAGTTTACAATGAGTTCTTGCAACAAACAAATTGCTTTTATTTAATTAAGAGTTCGGCAAGCTGCTTTGCTACATCCTTCTGATGATAACATTCGTAGAACTCTTTCAAGAACATGTCTTCCAGTTCTCGAATGTGTTCTACCAAATCTGAGGATGGGGCAACCAGATTGCATCCATCAAATTGCCTAAGCATTGTAAATGTAAAGCTTGTGGATGGGTTTCCCGTAGATATTGTAGGCAGAGGCAAGCTACATAAATGACTTTCACGCACTTTCCGATACAGACAACCGCAAACATAAGCAAAACTATTTTCTTTTAGAAACTCATTCACATTTATGTTCACAGTCATTTTGACAGAAATTGTTGGTTTTGGTCTATCATGTAGCCTGCTTTGCAACCAATCTGGTTACTTTCACGCCTTTAATATTTTATTCTGAACCAAAATGTTCATACTATAATAATTTGAATCTTATTTCACATGCACATGTATATGGTATATGTACATCTTAACATATCACCAAATCACCACCAAAAATTATTAACGAAAAACTTACATGGAATCATCCTATATCTATGCTTGAAGTCTTGCATGCAAGACTTTTTGTCCATGTCGTTTGTTATTTCTAGCAATACTTAATTATATGTAATACGAAAGTTAGTGTATGAATATGTTCTAATGTAAATGTTTCAACTTACTTCGAACTTTACGCAAAAATGCAACCACTGCAAGACCCACTTTTCTTCTAGATTTGAAATCTTTAATGTCTGGTCATTGATTTACACTGTACTACACTGCAATTCTATTCACACTTCAATTGATAACTTTATTTATCTTGAAACACTTACAATTTGGTAACGAATTATGATAACTATGATGAATGAAGGTTCAAATTCACATTCAAACCTAATTTCCCCACAAAACGGCGGACAAAATGAAGTAAAAATATGTTCAATAAGTGTGCCCGGTTAATTAAAGTTACACCATAGTGGAAAAACGCATTGGAAACTAGTATAATTGTCCGTTGTGTTTGGAAATCTGAACATATTTTGCGTTGTGGACGATTGAAAGTAATATAAAATAAAATGTAGCAAACTCAGACTAATGAAAATGTTGGTTTTATATCTAATAATAGAAGAACAATAAATACGTAATTTAATATCATCATGAATAAAAAAAAGTCAAGTAATTTTTTTGCAAATACTAAAACAATTAGTATTATAAATAAAATCAATGTTCAATTCATTAATTGAAACTAAAATTACTGAAGAAGAACACTATACATTATGCGCTTTTAACATATACATGTACATATTTTTTTATTTTGTTAAACAGGCATGAATCAAAATATCATATATCAATGAACAAACAATTTGTAGGGTTCATATTTTTATTGTTAAGTTAATAAGCACTTTAAAATTGTTCAACTATCTTAATTACAGAAGTTATTCGACGGACTAACATTAGAAAAAATGTAATTCTTCTCTTAAGAGTTGCGCATGCATATAAATCGTAAGAAGAAACCATTCGAATAAGATTTATAGATTTATTGTTTGAATGAATTTTGATAATCTTCTTCTTCTTTGATTGGCGCTACAGTCCGGGGTGGACCTGGGCCTCAACTAACATACCTCTCCAGCCAGCACGATCCTTCGCTAGCTGCCTCCAGTTGCGCACACCAAGTTGGTTGAGGTCCTTTTCCACTTGTGTGCGCCATCTAGTGCGAGGACGTCCTCTGTTGCGCTGTCCCAATGGCTCGGTGTCGAAAACTCTTCAGGCCGGAGCCGTGGTGTCCATCCGCTCTACATAACCTAGCCATCTTAAGCATTGGATCCGAAGACGCTTGTCTAGGTGCATGCCGCTGTACAACCTGTATAGTTCGTGGTTGAACCTGCTCCTCCAAACGCCATCAACGCAAACAGGACCAAAGATCGTACGCAGAACTTTTCGCTCAAAACAACCAAGAGCTTCTTCATACGCTTTCAAAAGCGTCCATGTCTCTGCGCCATAGAGCAGGACTGGGATGATCAGGGTTTTATTCAAGGTCTATTTGGTGTTTCGAGAGATGGCTCCGTTACTCAATTGCCTCTTGAGCCCAAAGAAACAGCGATTGGCAGGAGTAATTCTGCGCTTGATCTCGGTACTGGTGCTGTTGTCCCTATTTACTCCAGAGTCTAGGTAGACGAAGTCCTTGACTACCTCAAAGTTTCTGCGGCCTAATATGACGCTCTGTCCGAGACGTCGATGTTGTGCGTCCTTCCGTGATGACGGCATGTACTTTGTTTTGCCCTGGTTTATCGCTAGACCCATTTTAGCCGCTTCTGCTTCAATGCCAGCAAACGCCACACGGCTCGCTGTGTTCCTCCAATCACGTCAATGTCGTCCGTGTAAGCAAGCAGTTGATCGGACTTCTGGAGCATCGTGCCTCGGGTGTTTACGTTTGAGTTTTGCACGATCTTGATTGATGGAGCGGCGAGAGTTCTCCATCGTCATCCTGCACAACCTGACGAGTTTGGCAGGAATGTCAAAACTAGACATGGCGCTGTATAGCTCGTCTGTATGCACGCTGTCATATGCGGCCTTGGAATCGACAAATAGGTGGTGTGTGTCGATCTGCATCTCTTGAGTCTTTTCCAGGATCTGCCGAAGTGTAAATATTTGGTCTATTGTGGACTTTCCTGGCCTGAAACCGTACTGATAAGGACCTATCAGGTCGTTGACAAAGGGTTTCAGGCGTTCACACAAAACGGCAGAGAGTATCTTGTAAGCGATGCTAAGGAGGCTTATCCCTCGATAGTTGGCGCAGTCAAAGGGGTCGCCTTTCTTGTGGACCGGACAAACGACGCTGAGATTCCACTCATCGGGCATGCTTTCCTCCGACCATATCTTACAGATGAGCTGGTGTATACGCCCAACCAGGTCATCTCCAGCTGCCTTAAAAAGTTCCGCGGACAATCCATCCGCTTTAGCAGAATTGTTCGACTTCAGTCTAGATATCGCTATCCTGACTTCGTCTAAGTCGGGGGGATGGAATTCGTGTTCATCATCGTCCAAATTGAGTGAACCATTCTGCCTGACTGCGGAATTTGTGTCGTCATCGCCGTTTAACAGTCTACAGAAATGATTTTTCCAAATTCTCAGCATCGAGTGCGATTCTACTACTAGTTGACCATATTCCTCCCTGCAGGCTACGGTCCGATGTCTGTATCTTCCTGATACTTGTTTTACCTTTTGGTAAAACCTTCGGACCTCCTTCGAACCTTGTTACAACGTTTGGGTGCGCGCCATGTTTTTTTACAAATTTGCCCCCAATATTGTCAAATGTGTAGCCGATTGGAATTTTTCAGGGATATGTTTGCGAAGTGAACATCGTTGAGAACAAATTCATGACATTATAACATAAATTAGGAATTAAAGCAATGTATTACTAAAATTCATTTTAAACAATAAATCTTACTCGAATGGTTTTTCCTTACAATTTATATGCGTGGGTGACTTTTAAGATAAGAAATACATTTTTTCTGATGGCAGTCCGTCGAAAAAATTCTTAAAGCGTTTATTAACTTACTTACTTACTTATCAGGCAGACGAACCATGAAGGGTCTGAGCCTGAGCAATTGCTGCCTTCCATCGGTGACGGTCCTGGGCACGCTGCTTCCAGTCATCAAGGCCAAGCTGTCTTGCATCCGCGATGACTTGGTCTTTATACCGGAGGTTCGGTCTTCCTCTCCTTCTCGAACCAGGAGGCTCGGATTCGAAGACTCTCTTTGCTGGAGCGTTGTTGTCCATTCGCTCGATGTGGCCGAGCCAGTGTAGTCGACGGATTTTTGCCTTCCGGACTACATCCACATCCTTGTACAGCTCGTAGAGTTCGCGGTTGTGTCTTCTCCTCCATTCGCCTTCCTCGCAGACGGGACCGTATATCCGACGTAGAATTTTTCTTTCGAAGGCACCAAGAATCAGCTCTGCAGCCTTACTTAATGTCCAGCTTTCGGCTCCATAAAGTAGGACTGGCAGGATAAGGGTTTTGTAGAGCATGACTTTGGTCCTTCGAGTCAGGAGTTTCGAGCCCAGTTGTTTTGACAGACCGAAGTAGCATCGGTTGCCAAGGGCGATTCTACGTCGGATCTCCACTACGATGTCATTCGTGGAGTTTACATTTGCCCCGAGGTAGACAAACTCCTTTACTACCTCGAAATTGTAGCTGTCGATTGTAACGTTTTGGCCTAGGTGGTGTGCGGCGGATCGTTGTTTGCTCGACAGCATATATTTTGTTTTGTCCTCGTTGACCTTAAGAGTGCTCGTTTCGCCTGTTCCAGCTCGTTTCGCCTGTTCCTCAATTGCCGTGAAAGCTTCCACGATGGCGCGTTGGGACCGCGCGACAATGTCGATGTCATCCGCGTACCCCAACAGCTGGACTGACTTGTAGAAGATAGTGCCTTCCGTGTTGACTTTTGCCCGCCGCACTATCTTCTCCAGTACCAGATTGAAGAAATCACACGACAGCGCATCTCCTTGCCGAAATCCGGTGCAGGTTTCGAACGGTTCAGAGGTTTTTGAACCGAACTGCACGGTGCATCGCGTATGTGTTAGAGTGGTGAGACACAACCGGATCAGTTTTCCCGGGATCCCGAATTCGGCCATCGCTTCGAATAGCTCCTTGCGATGAATGCTGTCGTATGCGGCTTTAAAATCGATGAAAAGATGGTGAGTATCGATTTGAAACTCGCTGGTCTTCTCCAGGATCTGCCTTAGTGTGAAGATTTGGTCTGTAGTCGATTTGCCGGGCCGGAAGCCGCACTGGTACGTGCCGATTAGTGCGGTGCAAAACGGCTTTAGACGTTCACACAGTACGCTGGATAGGATCTTGTAGGCGACATTGAGCAGGGATATACCTCTGTAGTTCTTGCAGGAGGTAGGATCGCCTTTTTTGTGGATGGGGCATATGGAGCTGATATTCCAGTCGTCGGGCATGCTTTCATCTTCCCAAATTCGCAAATGATTTGGTGCATGCTCCCTACCATTACATTGCCCCCAGCTTTGAAAAGCTCCGATGGGAAACCATCTGAGCCTGCGGCTTTGTTGTTCTTCAGCCTTTTAATGGTTGTACCGACTTCTTCAAAGCTAGGTGGGAGGACTTCTTCGTCGACTGGAGTTGGGATTTCCTGGTTCCCTATCACTCTCTCCTGGTCAGGCCCGCTAAGCAGCTGTTGGAAGTGCTGCTTAAACACATCCACTATTCCCTGGGGGTCCGTAACTAGGTTACCCTCGCAATTTCGAAGAGCCTGGGTGCCTTTCCTAAAGCCTGTGGCCAGGCTTTTGGCTTTTTTGTAAAAGGCCCGTATTTTTTGCTTGTCCCTAGACTCTTCGATATCCTTGAGCTGGGAGGTTGCGAGAGACCTTTTCTTCAGGCGCAGAAGCTTTTTCTCCTCCCGTCTTCTAGCCCGGTACTCCTCTTGCGCTGCTCTTGTTTTCCGTTGCAGCGCTTTTTGGTATGCCTCGTCGGTTGCACGTTTTTTCTGCTCACACTCGCCATCATACCACGGGTTTCTTGTCGGGGGTGGTAGGTAGCCTAATGTAGTTTCCGCTACCTCTTTGATGGCCGAGCGGCAATGCAACCACATCTCGTTGGCACTTGACGTAGGCATACCGGAGAGTCTCTCACTTAATTGCTCTTCGTAGGCTCTGGCAATCTCCCGTGTGCTTAGGCGTCCAATGTCAAAAGTTTTCTTTGTCGGCTGGTGCAGCTTTCTGACATTGGACAGTCGAGCTCTGAATCTTGCTGCAACAAGAAAGTGGTCAGAGTCGACGTTTGCCCCCCTGAATGTTCGCACATCCAGGATGTTTGACGCGTGTCTTCCGTCGATTTGGTTGGCGGTTCGACCATCCGGGGATCGCCAGGTTGCTGTGTGGATTTTTTTGCGAAGGAACCTTGTGCTACTTATGACCATATTACGTGCTGTCGCAAAGTCTGTGAGTCGGAAGCCGTTGTCTGTTGTCGTGTCGTGGAGGCTGTGCTTTCCGATCACTCCGCCAAAGATGTTTTCCTTACCGATTTTAGCATTGAAGTCTCCGAGTACGATTTTGACATGGTACTCCGGACAGGCTCCGTAGGCACCGTCCAAGAGGTCGTAAAAATCCTCTTTGACAGAGTCTTCAGCTTCGTCGGTAGGGGCGTGTGCACATATGAGGCTGATGTTGTAGAATCTGCCTTGGATGCGGATCACAGCCAGGCGATCGCTTATCGGTTTGAAGTCGATGACCTTCGACCTTAGCCGCTTTCCCACGACGAATCCGCATCCAAATATGTGCAACCTTTTATGACAGCTAAAATATATGTCGCACTCTTTCTTTTTCATAATTCCGTGTCCTATCCAGCGTATTTCCTGGAGCGCAGTAATATCCGCTTTATACTGCGTGAGGATATTTTCCAGTTTTTGTGCGGCCCCCGGAGTGTAGAGTGTTCTTACATTCCAGGAGCACACTCGCAAATCGTAGTCCTTTTTCGCGCCGTGTCGTCGTTGGGGTTCCGTCCGTTCGTCCGAGGCTGCTTGCTCTTCCGTAACAGTTATTTTTTTTTTGTGGGTGGGTTGTTAGCCCTCCGCACAACCGCTGGGGAAACGCTGCATGCATTGGTTCACCACACAACGGGTGTTGTGAAAGCTATCCAGGGGGCGCCGCTTGGAAGCTGCATGTCAACTTGATCTATGCATCGACAAGGATCGTTGCTGGCATCCCGCCAAGTTGAGAGCGATCAGCAACTTTGCCCTGTGAGCATAGACCCCGCCCTCCCGTTTATTAACTTAACCCTACAAATATAAACTAGGTCGATTGGACATGTGTAGGGAAGTTCAGGAGGGATGGCAAATAAAAAAACAGGCTGTTTCGAAGGTTCTTTATTGACTGCTTATAGATTTCGCATTTCTTTAACATACTGGTCAGGAAAACGGTGCGAGTGCACAGTAGGAATTGCGGATGGATCATTCGATCATTTGGGCCAATAGCAATTGTTATAGCAAACGGTTTCTCTATTTATGAAGTAAATAGAATACCCAATATAAATTCGACACCATAAGTAGACGGACTGATTTAAATTAAAAGTGACTAAACATGATTGATAAAAAAATTGTTTGTTCGTTGGTATATGATATTTTGATTCATGTCTGTTGAACAAAATACTGGAATATACAAATTCGCTTGTTAAGGCATTAACAGATGATATTTTTGGTGATACCTATACTCATTTGCACGTATATGTTAAAAGCGTTACAATATGCGCTACATATTATGTGCTGGTGTTCTTCTTCAGTAAATTTAGTTTCAATTAATGAACTACACATTGCTTTTAATTATAATACAAATTATTTTAGTATTTGTGAAAGAATTGCTTGACTTTTTTTTATTCATGATGATATTAAATTACGTATTTATTGCTCTTCTATTATTAGATATAAAACCAACATTTTCATTAGTCTGAGTTTGCTTAGTTTTATCTTATATTACTTTCTATCGCCCACAACTGCAAAATATGTTCAAATTTTCAAACCCAACGGACAATTATGATAGTTTCCAATGCGTTTTTCCACTATGGTGCAGAGATAAGGTATGATAGAGATACCCGACTTCCTCGTGTCTTTCCCCTTGATTTCGTTTGACAGCGTTTTTTATAACATTTCACAAAAAAAACGCTGTCAAACGAAAGAATTGCTTGACTTTTTTTTATTCATGATGATATTAAATTACGTATTTATTGCTCTTCTATTATTAGATATAAAACCAACATTTTCATTAGTCTGAGTTTGCTTAGTTTTATCTTATATTACTTTCAATCGCCCACAACTGCAAAATATGTTCAAATTTTCAAACCCAACGGACAATTATGATAGTTTCCAATGCGTTTTTCCACTATGGTGCAGAGATAAGGTATGATAGAGATACCCGACTTCCTCGTGTCTTTCCCCTTGATTTCGTTTGACAGCGTTTTTTATAACATTTCACAGCTGTTTCTTATCTGTGTCACAGATAGAGTCGGTGAATACGTGTGAGGTTTGTAAACAACTGATAACGTGCAAGTGAATATGTGTGAGTGTATGCGAACAGCTGATTAGGTGAATTATCTGACACTTAAAATTATTTATTTATTTCGAATTTGTTTACATTACAAAACGAAACCTTTTTTGTCTTGCTACAGCATATTACACCGAAGACAGCAAATTTAAAGCAAATTCAATTTAGTATAATCCATCTGGTGTGTGTGGGCTTTTTGTCAAGTGGAGTCAATGATCAAGGCTATACGCAGTGAGTCGAAAAAACGAAGGAATAACAGAGGTTCCCAATATCATCCATGAGAACAGATTCTATTCATCCCATTGAATCTTTTAAGCAGTTAATGTGAGTTTAATGCGCTTTTCTTTTATCACATTTACATGTTTTTCATTCACAGGTAGCAATATTCTCCATCGGATTGACACTGTATCGGAAGATGTGTTCGAGCTAAGTTACTATGTATACATTTCTGTTTTGTTGATGTTATGTAATGCACAATGTTTTCTTTTAGCGTGACGATTGCTCGTTATGTCAGTGGCAATTGCAGAACTGTTATGCTTATTGTTATCTATGACAACATGCAGCTGAAAAGACGGAACAAGCCCCCAGAATTAGGAAAAAACTATTTAATAATGTGAAGTGTATTTTATTGAAAATTTATGAAAGCATTTCCACACCACCCTTGAGGTATGCTTATGGTGCGTTAACCGATTTTTTTTTACCGGGTGTTCGGTTTCCCCGAGATACCTATTGCACCCGACCTAAAACGAAATAATATATTAATATAATTTATAAATAAATGGAAAAGTAAATAGAATAGAAGAAATAGAAATTAAATTAAAATTGAAGACAATATGTATGATAAATATTTCTTTCATAAATGCGAAACGCTGAGGATTTTATTCCTGAAACTGAAATCACTTAAGTCCCTATTCCAAAACTTCAACAAAAAAATGCGAACCCTAATAAAATAATTTAAAATGAAGTCCTGTTGCAAGTTCTTGCAACAAACAATTTCTTTTGCGTAATTAAGACTTCGGCAATTTGCTTTGCTACACCCTTGATGATAACATTCGTAGAACACTTTCAAGAACATGTCTTCCAGTTCTCGAATGTGTTCTACCAAATCTGGGGGTGGGGCAAACTGATTGCATCCATCAAATTGCTTAAACATTGTAAATGTAAAGGTTGTGGATGGGTTTCCCGTAGATGTTGTAGGCAGAGGCAACCTACATAAATTACTTTCACGCACTTTCCGATACAGACAACAGCAAACATAAACAAAACTATTTTCTTTTAGAAACTCATTCACATTTATGTCCACATTCATTCTGACAGAAAATGTTGATTTTGGTCTATCATGTAGCCTGCTTTGCAACCAATCTGGTTACTTTCACGCCTTTAATATTTTATTCTGAACCAAAATGTTCATACTATAATAATTTGAATCTTATTTCACATGCACATGTATATATATACATTTTAACATGTGTTCGTTACATCTACATATCATCAAATCAACACCAAAAATTATTAACGAAAAACTTACATGGAATCATCCTATATCTATGCTTGAAGTCTTGCATGCAAGACTTTTTGTCCATGTCGTTTGTTATTTCTAGCAATACTAAATTATATGTAATACGAAAGTTAGTGTATGAATATGTTCTAATGTAAATGTTTCAACTTACTTCGAACTTTACGCAAAAATGCAACCACTGCAAGACCCACTTTTCTTCTAGATTTGAAATCTTTAATGTCTGGTCATTGATTTACACTGTACTACACTGCAATTCTATTCACACTTCAATTGATAACTTTATTTATCTTGAAACACTTACAATTTGGTAACGAATTATGATAACTATGATGAATGAAGGTTCAAATTCACATTCAAACCTAATTTCCCCACAAAACGGCGGACAAAATGAAGTAAAAATATGTTCAATAAGTGTGCCCGGTTAATTAAAGTTACACCATAGTGGAAAAACGCATTGGAAACTAGTATAATTGTCCGTTGTGTTTGGAAATCTGAACATATTTTGCGTTGTGGACGATTGAAAGTAATATAAAATAAAATGTAGCAAACTCAGACTAATGAAAATGTTGGTTTTATATCTAATAATAGAAGAACAATAAATACGTAATTTAATATCATCATGAAAAAAAAAAATCAAGTAATTTTTTTGCAAATACTAAAACAATTAGTATTATAAATAAAATCAATGTTCAATTCATTAATTGAAACTAAAATTACTGAAGAAGAACACTATACATTATGCGCTTTTAACATATACATGTACATATTTTTTTATTTTGTTAAACAGGCATGAATCAAAATATCATATATCAATGAACAAACAATTTGTAGGGTTCATATTTTTATTGTTAAGTTAATAAGCACTTTAAAATTGTTCAACTATCTTAATTACAGAAGTTATTCGACGGACTAACATTAGAAAAAATGTAATTCTTCTCTTAAGAGTTGCGCATGCATATAAATTGTAAGAAGAAACCATTCGAATAAGATTTATAGATTTATTGTTTGAATGAATTTTGATAATCTTCTTCTTCTTTGATTGGCGCTACAGTCCGGGGTGGACCTGGGCCTCAACTAACATACCTCTCCAGCCAGCACGATCCTTCGCTAGCTGCCTCCAGTTGCGCACACCAAGTTGGTTGAGGTCCTTTTCCACTTGTGTGCGCCATCTAGTGCGAGGACGTCCTCTGTTGCGCTGTCCCAATGGCTCGGTGTCGAAAACTATTCAGGCCGGAGCCGTGGTGTCCATCCGCTCTACATAACCTAGCCATCTTAAGCATTGGATCCGAAGACGCTTGACTAGGTGCATGCCGCTGTACAACCTGTATAGTTCGTGGTTGAACCTGCTCCTCCAAACGCCATCAACGCAAACAGGACCAAAGATCGTACGCAGAACTTTTCGCTCAAAACAACCAAGAGCTTCTTCATACGCTTTCAAAAGCGTCCATGTCTCTGCGCCATAGAGCAGGACTGGGATGATCAGGGTTTTATTCAAGGTCTATTTGGTGTTTCGAGAGATGGCTCCGTTACTCAATTGCCTCTTGAGCCCAAAGAAACAGCGATTGGCAGGAGTAATTCTGCGCTTGATCTCGGTACTGGTGCTGTTGTCCCTATTTACTCCAGAGTCTAGGTAGACGAAGTCCTTGACTACCTCAAAGTTTCTGCGGCCTAATATGACGCTCTGTCCGAGACGTCGATGTTGTGCGTCCTTCCGTGATGACGGCATGTACTTTGTTTTGCCCTGGTTTATCGCTAGACCCATTTTAGCCGCTTCTGCTTCAATGCCAGCAAACGCCACACGGCTCGCTGTGTTCCTCCAATCACGTCAATGTCGTCCGTGTAAGCAAGCAGTTGATCGGACTTCTGGAGCATCGTGCCTCGGGTGTTTACGTTTGAGTTTTGCACGATCTTGATTGATGGAGCGGCGAGAGTTCTCCATCGTCATCCTGCACAACCTGACGAGTTTGGCAGGAATGTCAAAACTAGACATGGCGCTGTATAGCTCGTCTGTATGCACGCTGTCATATGCGGCCTTGGAATCGACAAATAGGTGGTGTGTGTCGATCTGCATCTCTTGAGTCTTTTCCAGGATCTGCCGAAGTGTAAATATTTGGTCTATTGTGGACTTTCCTGGCCTGAAACCGTACTGATAAGGACCTATCAGGTCGTTGACAAAGGGTTTCAGGCGTTCACACAAAACGGCAGAGAGTATCTTGTAAGCGATGTTAAGGAGGCTTATCCCTCGATAGTTGGCGCAGTCAAAGGGGTCGCCTTTCTTGTGGACCGGACAAACGACGCTGAGATTCCACTCATCGGGCATGCTTTCCTCCGACCATATCTTACAGATGAGCTGGTGTATACGCCCAACCAGGTCATCTCCAGCTGCCTTAAAAAGTTCCGCGGACAATCCATCCGCTTTAGCAGAATTGTTCGACTTCAGTCTAGATATCGCTATCCTGACTTCGTCTAAGTCGGGGGGATGGAATTCGTGTTCATCATCGTCCAAATTGAGTGAACCATTCTGCCTGACTGCGGAATTTGTGTCGTCATCGCCGTTTAACAGTCTACAGAAATGATTTTTCCAAATTCTCAGCATCGAGTGCGATTCTACTACTAGTTGACCATATTCCTCCCTGCAGGCTACGGTCCGATGTCTGTATCTTCCTGATACTTGTTTTACCTTTTGGTAAAACCTTCGGACCTCCTTCGAACCTTGTTACAACGTTTGGGTGCGCGCCATGTTTTTTTACAAATTTGCCCCCAATATTGTCAAATGTGTAGCCGATTGGAATTTTCCAGGGATATGTTTGCGAAGTGAACATCGTTGAGAACAAATTCATGACATTATAACATAAATTAGGAATTAAAGCAATGTATTACTAAAATTCATTTTAAACAATAAATCTTACTCGAATGGTTTTTCCTTACAATTTATATGCGTGGGTGACTTTTAAGATAAGAAATACATTTTTTCTGATGGCAGTCCGTCGAATAATTTCTGTAATTAAGGGAATATACTTGAACAATCTTAAAGCGTTTATTAACTTAACCCTACAAATATAAACTAGGTCGATTGGACATGTGTAGGGAAGTTCAGGAGGGATGGCAAATAAAAAAACAGGCTGTTTCGAAGGTTCTTTATTGACTGCTTATAGATTTCGCATTTCTTTAACATACTGGTCAGGAAAACGGTGCGAGTGCACAGTAGGAATTGCGGATGGATCATTCGATCATTTGGGCCAATAGCAATCGTTATAGCAAACGGTTTCTCTATTTATGAAGTAAATAGAATACCCAATATAAATTCGACACCATAAGTAGACGGACTGATTTAAATTAAAAGTGACTAAACATGATTGATAAAAAAATTGTTTGTTCGTTGGTATATGATATTTTGATTCATGTCTGTTGAACAAAATACTTGAATATACAAATTCGCTTGTTAATGCATTAACAGATGATATATTTGGTGATGCATATACTCATTTGCACAAATATGTACACATATATGTTAAAAGCGCTACATTATGCGCTACATATTATGTGCTAGTGTTCTTCTTAAGTAATTTTGGTTTCAATTAATGAACTACACATTGTTTTTAATTATAATACTAATTATTTAAGTATTTGTGAAAGAATTCCTTTACTTTTTTTATTTATGATAATATTAAATTACGTATTTATTGTGCTACCATTATTAGATATGAAACCAACATTTTCATTAGTCTGAGTTTGCTACATTTTATTTTATATTACTTTCAATCGTCCACAACGCAAAATATGTTCAGATTTCCAAACACAACGGACAATTATACTAGTTTCCAATGCGTTTTTCCACTATGGTGTAACTTTTATTAACCGGGCACACTTATTGAACATATTTTTACATCATTTTGTCCGCCGTTATGTGGGGAAATTAGGTTTGAATGTGAATTTGAACTTTCATTCATCATAGTTATCATAATTCTTTATGAAATTGAAAGTTTTTCAAGATAAATAAAGTTATTAATTGAAGTGTGAATAGAATTGCAGTGTAGTGCATTGTAAATCAATGAGCAGACATTAAAGATTTTTGCGGAAAGTTCGAAGTAAGTTGAAACATCTACATTAAAACATATTCATATACTTACTTTCCTATTACATATAATTTAGTTTTGCCCGAAACAACAAATGACATGGACAGAAAGTCTTGCATTCTGGGATGCAGAAACTTCAAGCATGCATATAGGACGATTCCATGTAAGTTTTTCTTTACTAATTTTTGGTGGTGATTTGGTGATATGTTAAGATGTACATATACCATATACATGTGCATGTGAAATAAGATTCAAATTATTATAGTATGAACATTTCGGTTCAGAATAAAATATTAAAGTCGTGAAAGCAGCCAGATTGGTTGCAAAGCAGGCTACATGATAGACCAAAATCAACATTTTCTGTCAGAATGAATGTGGACATAAATGTGAATGAGTTTCTAAAAGAAAATAGTTTTGTTTATGTTTGCTGTTGTCTGTATCGGAAAGTGCGTGAAAGTAATTTATGTAGGTTGCCTCTGCCTACAACCTCTACGGGAAACCCATCCACAACCTTTACATTTACAATGTTTAAGCAATTTGATGGATGCAATCAGTTTGCCCCACCCCCAGATTTGGTAGAACACATTCATACATATTTATCATACATTTTGTCTTCAATTTTAATTTTATTTCTATTTCTTCTATTCTATTTACTTTTCCATTTATTTATAAATTATATTAATATATTATTTCGTTCTAGGTCGGGTGCAATAGGTATCTCGGGGAAACCGAACACCCGGTAAAAAAAAGTCGGTTAACGCACCATAAGCATACCTCAAGGGTGGTGTGGAAATGCTTTCATAAATTTTCAATAAAATACACTTAACAATCTTAAATAGTTTTTTCCTAATTCTGGGGGGTTGTTCCGTCTTTTCAGCTGCATGTTGTCATAGATAACAATAAGCATAGTAGTTCTGCAGTTGCCACTGACATAACGAGCAATCGTCACACTAAAAGAAAACATTGTGCATTACATAACATCAACAAAACAGAAATGTATACATAGTAACTTAGCTCGAACACATCTTCCGATACAGTGTCAATCCAATGGAGAATATTGCTACCTGTGAATGAAAAACATGTAAATGTGATAAAAGAAAAGCGCATTAAACTCACATTAACTGCTTAAAAGATTCAATGGGATGAATAGAATCTGTTCTCATGGATGATATTGGGCACCTCTGCTATTCCTTCGTTTTTTTCGACTCACTGCGTATAGCCCTGATCATTAACTCCACTTGACGAAAAGCACACACACACCAGATGGATTATACTAAATTGAATTTGCTTTTAATTTGTTGTCTTCGGTGTAATATGCTGTAACAAGGCAAAAAGGTTTCGTTTTGTAATGTAAGCAAATTCGAAATAAATAAATAATTTTAAGTGTCAGATAATTCACCTAATCAGCTGTTCGCATACACTTACACATATTCACTTGCACGTTATAAGATGTTTACAAGCCTCACACGTATTCACCGACTCTATCTGTGAAACAGATAAGAAACAGCTGTGAAATGTTATAAAAACGCTGTCAAACGAAATCAAGGGGAAAGACACGAGGAAGCCGGGTTTCTCTATCATACCTTATCTCTGGTTTCGATACAAAATGTTTACAATTTTGAAAGTTAATTATATAATTTTTAATTTTTTTACACGATTTTATTCCTTTAAGTACGATTTAAAATTTGTTTGCTTAATTTTTTTTTGTCAAATCTATTTTTTGCAAAGTATGTTAATATCACAAATTTAAGGGAATTCCCTTATTGCGGGTACAAGCAAATATACTGTTCAAAGCAAATTTCAATAGCACAAATTTAGGGGAATTCCTAATGTCTTTTCTTACTCGTTTTTTCTGGAACCAATCCACCGTGTTAAAACAGAATTAGGTGTACAAACAGTTTGTATCTGTTGTTGAGAGAACGAACGATTGGTTGCAAACTTTTGGGATAACTTTGGCAGTATTATGAACGAATACAACCCTATCTTTCAATGAACGATGATTGAAATGACCGAATCTTTTTGGAACTAATTGTTGAATGATTGGTTCGTTAGATTTGAAGGATTGACGCCCCTCTAGAAAGAAGTTTTAATTGATTCCTTTAGAATCGCTCCCAGATAAACGCCATTACTTAACATAGCTTTAATTATGTTAGGTTTTTTTACCAGAATGCCTTTAACTAGATATTAAAACTTCGTGTTTGAAAAGTCATTCTTCGTTATCTCTCTTCGATTTATCCTTTAATATCGTGTACGGCCTTGTGTGGCTGGTACAAGGACACCTTATCGAAAGCGTACCACAGATGAGGTCAAGGATTTTTGGATTGAAAATACATTTTGTTATGGGTTTTCTTGCAGTAAGACTTTGTTAATGATTTTATGCTCTTCTCTTCTGTTAATTTTATAGGGTTCATGACAATAATTTTCAAATTTTTAATTTATTTATATATTATATTTTAATTACATATTAAATCCTGAAAATACATCCCAAAAATATTCTAAATATTAAATAAACAGAAGATAAGAGCATAAAATCATCAACAAAGTCTTCCTGCAATAAAGCCCATAATAAAATGCATTTTCATTCCAAACATCCTCGAACTCATCAAACATCTGTGGTACGCATCAGAAATAAGAGAGCAAGGAGATATCCATCTTCGGCCATTTTGACCCCTAGTCAACTAAAGAGGGGAATGTGAGAGTAGTAGAAATCCCTTATAAATCACAAATACTTTCACAAAAACTATGAATCCATATCCATCCTATGGATAGGAGAGAGAGAGAGAGATTCATTTTTGTGATTTTGTGGGAAAATCGTGTGAAGTTGGCCACAACCATGTACTATTGTTCGAAGAGTGTTCAGTTGGTTCATGACTTTAATGATAGGATTGGGTGAATAAAAGTGTAATGCCACCTATTATTCACAGAAATATTAAGCATCAATTTAATACATTAATGTAATATAAAGCCTATTTCTATGTCATACGTGAGAAATTACATCACTTTCATAGCATTCATTCATACATTCGAAAAAAAGTTAATTAACATTTAAAACTATTAAGAAAAACAGTTGCCAAAATTTGGAAGTAACTTCCATCATATATTTGTAGAAAAGGAAAAGCAGCAAAGAAACTGTTTTTTATTGATTACTGCCTACATACATTTATCTGTTTCTTCATTAATATCACCCTAATGCTGCCGACAGAAACTCCTATAAACAGGAGCTTAATTAATTTACACCGTGAACCAGAAATAAGAGAGCAAAGGGATATCCATCTTTTACCTCTCTTGCGCTATGATTCCATCTGACAGCGTTTTTTATAAGCTTTCCCCCCGTGTCTGTGAAAACGTGTCAGCTCCTGAGAACAGCTGATACTCTTCCCAAACCATAGTATTGAGGTGGATTGAAGGTCTAATTTGAAAATTCGCTCGTTTACCCGACATTTTTGAAATTTTCTGTGTTAAGTATTCAACATAGTGAGGAGGGGTAAGCAAACAAACAACGACAGAACACGCCAGAGATAAGAGAACATAGAGATATTCATCTTTCCAGGCATGTCTGATGGGAAAACCCCTATCCCACCACAAAAACTGCCGTTATGGACCTGAACTCACGCATTTTTCTCTATTTTCACGCACATTGTTACAACGTTTAGGCGCGCGCCATGTTTTTCACAAATTTGCAACCAATAGTGTCAAATGTGTAGCCGATTGGAGGTTTCCAGGGATATGTTTGCGAAGTCAACATGGTTAAAACAAATTCATGATATACTCATATTAGGAATTATAGCAATGCATTACCAAAATTCATTCAAACAATAAATCTATAAAACTATATATATATATATATAAATGCGTAACTTTTAAGAGAAGAAATACATTTTTTCCAAAGGCAGTCCGTCGAATAACTTTTGTAATTAAGATACTTGAACAATTTTAAAGCTTTTATTAACTTAACCCAACAAATATAAACTAGGTCGATTGGACATGATTGATGAACAAATTGTTTGTTCTTTGGTATATGTTATTTTGATTCATGCCTGTTGAAGAAAATACTTGGATAAACAATTTCGCTGGTTAAAGCATTAAACGGTGATATTTTTGGCGATATATACTCATTTGCAAAAATATGTACATGTATATGTTAAAAGCGCATAATGTAAAGTGTTCTTCTTCAGTAATTTTAGTTTCAATTAATGAACTGCACATTGATTTTATTTATAATACTAATTGTTTTAGTATTTGCAAGAGAATTACATTACATTAGAATGAAATTGTTCAAGCCCAACGGGCAATTAAACTAATTTCCAATGCGTTTTTCCAGTATGGTGTAACTTTAATTAACCGGGGCACACTTATTGAACATATTTTTACTTCATTTTGTCCGCCGTTTCGTGGGGAAATTAGGTTTGAATGAGAATTTGAACCTTCTTCATCATGCTATCATAATTCGTTATCAAATTGTAAGAGTTTCAACATAAATAAAGTTATCAATTGAAGTGTAAATAGAATTGCAGTGTAGTACAGTGTAAATCAATGACCAGACATTAAAGATTTCAAATCTAGAAGAAAAGTGGGTCTTGCAGTGGTTGCATTTTTGCGTAAAGTTCGAAGTAAGTTAAAACATCTACATTACAACATGTTCATATACTAAATTTCATATTACATACAATTTAGTCCTGCATTCTGGGATGCAAAAATTTCAAGCATGCATATAGGATGATTCCATGTAAGTTTTTCGTTAATAATTTTTGGTGGTGATTTGGTGCTTCTGCCTACAATATCTACGGGAAACCCAGCTTTACATTTACAATGTTAAAGCAATTTTATGGATGCAATCAGGTTGCCCCACCCCAAGATTTGGTAGAACACATTCGAGAACTTGAAGACATGTTTTTGAAAGTGTTATACGAAAGTAATCATCAGAAGGGTGTGCCGAAGTCTTAATTACACAAAAGAAATTTGTTTGTTGCAAGAACTTGCAACAGGAGTTAATTTTAAATTATTTTATCAGGGTTCGCATTTTCTTGTTGAAGTTTTGGAATAGGGACTTAAGTGATTTCAGCTTCAGGAATAAAATCCTCAGCGTTTCGCATTTATGAAAGAAATATCATACATTTTGTCTTCCATTTTAATTTTATTTCTATTTCTTCTATTCTATTTAGTTTTCCATTTATTTACAATTTATATTAATATATTATTTCGTTCTCGGTCGGTCGGGTGCAATAGGCATCTTGGTGAAACCTAAGACCCGGTAAAAAAATCGGTTAACGCACCATAAGCATACCTCAAGGGTGGTGTGGAAATGCTTTCATAAATTTTCAATAAAATACACTTCACATTATTAAATAGTATTTTCTTCATTCTGGAGGTTTGTTCGGTTTTTTCAGCTGCATGTTGGCATAGATGACAATAAGGATAGCAGTTCTGCAGTTGCCACTGACATAACGAGCAATCGCCACACTGAAAGAAAACATTGTGCATTACATAACATAAACAAAACAAACATGTATACATAGTAACTTACCTCGACAACATCTTCCGATACAGCGTCAATCCGATGAAGAATATTGCTACCTGTGAATGAGAAGTATATGAATGTGATAAAAGGAAAGCGCATTAAACTCACATTAACTTCTTAAAAGATTCTACGGGATGAATAGAATCTGTTCTCATGGATGATATTGGGCACCTCTGCTATTCCTTCGTTTTTTTTTCGACTCACTGCGTATAGCCCTGATCATTGACTCCACTTGAGGAAAAGCCTGCACACACCAGAAGGATTATAATAAATTCATTTTGCTATTAATTTGTTGTCTGTGTCTGCTGTAACAAGGCAAAAAAGGTTTCGTTTTGTAATGTAAGCAAATTCGAAATAAATAAATAATTTTAAGTGTCAGATAATTCACCTAATCAGCTGTTCGCATACACTTATACATATTCACTTGCACGTTATCAGATGTTTGCAAACCTCACATGTACTCACCGACTCTATAGGCCCAAGCCCATAGAATCCGGTGCGTGCGTTGCGTCTTGTCAAAAAATTGACAACTCTTAAGAGCTAATAAGAGGGAGCGAGACAACAAGTGTGGTCTATATGTGGAATACATCAGAATGCATGAAGTTGGCGAAATTTTAACTTCTCTTCCGTTTGACAGTTTATTCTCACATGTGTGTATCATTTATGCATGTATGTATATCATTGTACTCTCATGGTCGTGGAGGATTGTATGTATGTATACATATTTCGGACGCAACGCACGTATTTGATTTGGCACCTCTTTGCAGTCCGTCAAATACGATTTTTGTGGATGTCAACTGCAACGCACGCACCGGAATCTATGGGCTTGGGCCTTATCTGAGAAACAGATAAGAAACAGCTGTGAAATGTTATAAAAAACGCTGTCAAACGATATTAAGGGGCAAGACACGAGGTAGTCGGGTATCTCTATCATACCTTATCTCTGCCGCACATGATACTTAAGGATAAATCGAAGAAAGATAAGGGAAAACACGAAGAATGAATCTCGATCCTCGATCCACTTTTCACCCTTTCAAACATATGCCCCTTCTCGCTCTCACATATGTATAGCATCCATGCAGTACCCATCGCTGCGGCAACAAGAATGAAGCAATCGAAAAATAAGCGAAGGGTGACAAAAGAGAATAGGCCGAATCCCAAGATTTTTCGTGTACATGCAATTCGGTCAACCCCCCCTTACGTTTTACTTCCCTTGCCTACAAGAAGAATCCCGTTAGTGACGAATTTAATTCGTGTAAAAGCCGCCAAAGCAATCAATAGAAGATGCATTATATTTTGTGCTTATTTTGTTGAGATCTACAAAATTTCGTTTTAAATTTTTTCGACAACCCATAGATTAATCAATCTGTTTCAGCATACTCCGTTTATGGATTTATTATTAGTTATAAATGCCTTGAATACATTTTGAGCACATGACTGAATGCACCCGTTGCAAAAAATTGTGCGGTGACGTTAACATATGGTTTCAGCATTAGGTTATAGAGTACATACACACAGTGCTCTTGCGCTTGAGAATTTGAAACATAGTCTTATAATAAACAAGCACAGCTATTTCTGCTTTGTGAAACGTTCCTTACAATATATTGCGTTTCGATAATAAGTTTTGTGAATTTTTTAAAATGTGGGTTCAAAATTGACATTGTGCACACTTTTTCATTGGGCGCTTTAATACAATTTGTAAACAAACTAAATACCTGTCAAGGGATAGCATGAATTTTCTTTCGGAGAAATTTATTTTTTGACGCATAGGTGTCGCATCAAAAGACAAATGAATAGAACGCGTTTTGTGATTGGCTGTTCAGTTTTTCAATTCTTATTTTATTGTATGAAGTGTGGAAGGATATATTTTTTTAAAGTTCGTCACAATAATCTAAATTTAAATTAAATAATAATGGTGAAAACATTACTGATTAACAGTATCTTATAGAAAGAAGTTAATTTCATAAAGAAGTTATGAGAAAATGGTACAAACAAGATTGACCAATTAAAATGTAGCTTCTATTTTGACTTGTGAACAGTTCAGCGGGATATATGTACATATCTAGTATCGTGTTTAATTTGGATGGATGAACTAACATTGATGAAAATATAAAAATAATTATAACTATAGTATAAAAGCAGTACATTTTGGTGAAATATATTTCCATTTACTCCATATGCCGAGGCATTTACAAGGTGCATAAGTAAATCAGTTAAATAAACTATAATATGAATTCTATGTATATTCATATTAACATGTATTCATGTGTTGTTTGATATGTATGTACATGTATCGTTCTCTTTTACTATTTTAAGGATTCATCAGTTTGCCGCTAATGTTAATACTTTTTTGAAAATATTTATTTAACGGGCACATCAATAGATAGAATATTTATAATGACTGGAAGGGGGACTAGAAAGAGAGGAAGACCTCCAAAAACACCAAATGACCGCGGAGGCAAATTTAGTTATCAACTTTTGAAGAAACCAAAATATTTATCAAAGGCTCCGGAATCGCAATTTAGCACCCCATCAGCGTCAAGAGCTTCTTCACCACCTGAAAGTGATGGCAGTAGGAGAAGTTTTAACCGTTGTCTCAAAAGTAAACCCACAAGAGGACGCGGAAGACGTTCTGCATATAACCAGGCATCTCATACATCATATTCTTCCCGAAAAGGTAAACAAAAGTTTTTTATTATTCAATACTAACATATAACTTGTTAATGAATGTATAGTACTGTTTTAGGCAATCTGATTTAATGTTATTCATATATAACTGCGAGCCGTGTGGCTTTGTTCTCATTTCAATAGTTTCCCAATTAAATTAAAAAAATATGCGAAGCTGACTTATTTACTCAATGTTGCTGTCACATATGTCTTTACGAGAAATGTTTATAATCGTTGGACATTATTAAATAAGTTAAAGAAATTCCAGCTGAAAATGTTCAAATTTGACAAATAAATACAAGCGAATACAGTTGAGAGACGATCAATCGGGATGCTCGGGACCGAGCTCCTACGGAAAAAAGAAAAACCCGAATAAACGAGTTCCTTTTTATAAAATAAAATAAATAATTAATTGAAGTCTACCAAAACATATGCATTAAGTCATAACAAATAAATAAAACCAATCCGTGCATGTGTTTTTTATTGGGAATACGCAATAAATACGCACGAAGAAATATGCAATACGATTGTGTTTTGTTTTAGTTTCGACTTGACTTTAGCTTAATAAATAAGTATCCCGGTTAATTGGAATCAGTCTGTATCTATGTAAAACTCAGCAATCTTGAGAACGTTTCAGATTAGTTCAATTCCATTTACAATTGGTACTCCATATTATCGAAATGTTTACTTAAAAATATGCTTGTTGTGCGGCAATCACTTCATCATTAAAAGCTACTTAGAGAATATGCAGATTCAATCTATTAAAACTATGAATAGTTTCTTCTGAGGAATTCTTATTATGAAAATATTTTTGAATAAAGTAAAGGCGGTTTTTACTGTATGTAACAATATGATGGAATTTTTTCACATACGTATGTAGGTACGCTCGGCTATAATTTATGTCATGTTTACTTGCCCTGCCTTGGGGTAGTGGTATCCATTGTGGCCACCAACAAATTAAGAGCTATATAACAATTTGTTATACTTTTGTTTAATTACTATTATTACAATATATATTCTTTGGTCATAGATGGAAACTGACAAGTCATATTAAAGTATTCAGAGTATCCGTATGTTCATAGTCCATATGCCGTACATTTTATATTCAGCTTGTGTTAAAAGTGTAGTAGCCGTTTAAGACACGTTTTAGCTAACAAACGGATAGTGAACTTATCCGTTTGATAACTTTTGTTATTAATAAACATAGTTTATTTTCATTCTAGCTGTCCTCTATAGCTAACTGCACAGCTATACTTTACCGAATTGTGTATCTGTCATATTCTGCAGGTGACACAGACGTGCGTGAAAATTGTTTATGATGTTTATCAAAATTTGTATAGGAAATGGAAAGTTCGTTCCATTCGATTTAGAAAAATTTGAGAACACATTTTTACCAATTTTAATAAACAACTTTGTAGATTTGACGTCTGTTATTATTTGCAGAATTCGGTGAATTAAGTTAGCCGCTATCATATGTATATATCGCTATTACAGGTCAGTGAAAGCAACATAAGTTTATTAATGAGAATTCCGAGTTAACACACGTTTTATTACCAACTCCCGGCTATTTGTACAAGTTGTTTACAAGTTATAGGAGCTTAAGTCGAAATTTCTTCTTCTTTGGTTGACTCTACAGTTTGGGGTGCACCTGGGCCTCAACCAACATGAATCTCCATCTAGCTCGGTGTTGTGCTAGTTTCGTCTAGCCACACACATTCAACTTATTTAGGTCCCCTTCTAGCTGCGTGCGCCACCGTAGGCGTGGTCTTCCTTTACCGCGTTGTCCCTCGGGGATGGAGTCGAAGACTTTCCGGACCGGAGCATTCGTGTCCATTCGCTCGACGTGACCTAGCCATCTGAGACGAGAGATTCGAACTCGTTTGACCAGGTCGATGTCGCTGTACAGCCCGTATAGCTCGTCGTTCAGTCTCCTCCTCCAATCACCATCCGTACATACTGGACCGAAGATGATTCGGAGGACTTTTCTCTTAAAGAGCCCAAGAATATCCTCGTCCGCTTTAGTTAGTGTTCATACTTCTGTCCCATACAGCAGGACTGGGACTATCAGGTTCTTATATAGAGATATCTTGGTTCTTCGAGAGATGGCATTATTCGACGGTGGCGAGTGCGAAAATGCAGCGGTTGGCCAACGTGATCCTCCGTTTTATCTCCGCAGTAGTGTCGTTGGCTATGTATTTACTTCAGAGCCTAGGTAGACAAAGTTTTTCACTGCCTCGAAATTATAGCTGTCTATAGTGACGTTTTGTCCAAGACGTCGGTGTTCTCCTTCTTCTTGTGGCGCTACAGTTCGGGGTGAAGCTGGGTCTCGGTCAACAATCCTCTCCAGCTGGCACGATCCTTGGCCAGCCGCCTAAAATTTCGCACTCCAAGTTGGTTGAGGTGCGCCATCGGGATTGTGGTTGTCCTCTATTGCGTTGTTCCACTGGTTCGGTGTCGAAGACTCTTCGGACTGGAGCAGTGTTGTCCATTCGGTCAACTAGACTGACTAGACTCATGTCGCTGTACAGCCTGTACAATTCTCGGTTGAATCTTCTTCTCCAAGAACCTTCAACGCAAACAGGACCAAAGATTGAACGCAGAACTTTTCTCTCGAAGAGACCAAGTGCGTCTTCATCCGCTCTTGAAATAGTCCAAGCTTCCGCGCCATACAGCAGGACAGGGATGATCAAGGTCTTATATAATGTGAGCTTGATCTTTCGGGAGAGGGCTCTGCTACTCAATTGCCTCTTGAGCTCAAAGAAACAGCGGTTGGCAAGAGTTATTCTGCGTTTGATCTCCGTGCTGATGTTATCGCACTATTAATTTGGGAGCCAAGGTAGATAAAGTCCTTTACTACCTCGAAGCTGCCTATGGTGACGTTCTGACCGAGTCGTCGATGTTGTGTGTCCTTTGTTGATGACAGCATATACTTTGTTTTGCCCTCATTCACCGCTAAAACCCATTTTTGCCGCCTCCATTTCAATACAAGCAAACGCTTCATTGACGGCTCGCTGAGTTTTTGGGCAATTGCGTCAATGTCGTCCGCGTATGCTAGCAGTAGAACGGACTTTTAGAAGATCGTGCCTCGGGTGTTTACGTTTGAGTTTCGCACGATCTTCTCAAGCATGATGTTAAAGAAGTCACATGACAGCGTGTCGCCTTGCCTTAAACCTTTTTTGACATTGAAGGTCTCGGTGAGCTAGTTAGCGAACTTGATGGAGCATCGAGAGTTCTCCATCGTCATCCTGCACAACCTATTGAGTTTGGCAGGAATGTCAAAACTAGACATGTCTCTCTGCACACTGTCATATGTGGCCTTAAAGTCGACAAATAGGTGGTGGGTGTCGATTTGCATCTCTGCCGTAATGTGAAGATTTGATCTTGACCTTCTATCATGTTGTTGACGAATGGTTTCAGGTGCTCACACAGAACGGCAGAGAAGATCTTGCAGGCGAAGTTAAGGAGACTTTTACCTTGATAGTTGGCGCAGGGTCTCCTTTCTTGTGGATCAAAAAAACGGTGCTGAGATTCCATCCATCGGGCATACTTTATCCGACCAGATTTTACAGATGAGTTGGTGTATGCACCTTACCAAGTCATCACCAGCTGCTTTGAAAAGCTCAGGCAGTCCATCGGCACGAGCAGCCTTATTGGACTTCAGTTTGGTGGTTGCTGCCGTCATTTCACTCAGGTCGGGAGGGCGGAATCATTGTCAATGAAAACTTTGTTCATCATCGCCTATATGGCGATGGGTTATTCTGACTGACAGCGGTAATTTGGTCGTCTTCGCCGTTATACAGCCTGCAGAAGTGGTCTTTCCAAAATTCCCAGCACGGACTATAATACTACTACTAGGTTCCCATCCTTGCAGGCTCTCGTTCGGTTTTTGCTAACTTGACATGTTCTTTTTACCCGTTGGTAGAGTTTCCGAACATCGGTCCTGCAGTAACATCCCTTAATCTCCTCGATCGCGCGCTTCTCGTGCTCTTTCTTTTTCTTTCTGAGATGCCGGTGCTCTTCCCTTCTTTTCTGCTCGTAGAGCTCATGAGCAACTCCCGTCTTTCTTTGCAGCGCCGCTTTGTATGCCTCCTGCTTGGCTGCATGTGCTCGCTGACATTCTTCATCGAACCATTGGTTTCGTTGTGATGGCGGATTGAAACCTAGCACACCAGTTTCGGATTTTCTGATAGCTTCTTGGCCGTATTGCCACTGGTCTTCAGCACTTGATGACGGCGGTATGAGACTCTGTGAGTGGTGAAGGGTGCAACATTTTTAAGATTTCGCGTGGTGCTGAAAATCCTCATTCGGAGTTTGACTACACATAATTAGTGATCCGAATCATTGTTGGCGCCTCGGAATGTCCAGACGTCTAAAATGCTCCTAGAATATCTTGCGTCAATCGCAATATGCTTGATGGTAGATTTATCTGGAGATCGCCATGTTCCTTTGTGGATGTTAAGGTGTGGGAACCATGTGCTTGCTACATTAAGGTTGCGCCCCGCGGCGAAGTCGATTAAGCTAAAACCGTTATCAGAGGTGGTGTCGTGTTGGCTGTGTCGTCCGACTGCGCTGCCAAAGAAGCCCTCCTTGCCAAGCTTTGTGTTAAAGTCACCAAGGATGATATTGCGGTCAAAGCTAGGACATTGCTCGTAAGTTTTGTCAAGGAGCTCGTAGAAGCAGTCTTTGGTTGCGTCATCTTTCTCCTCCGTCAGGGCGTGCGCACATATGAGGGTTATGTTGGCTAATTTAGCCTTTATTCGGATCGTCACCAATCGTTCGCAAATATACGTAAAGCTCAAGACTTCTTGCCTTAGTCTACTGCTGACGACAAATCCGCATCCAATTGTGCGCTGACCATGTTCTTAGGTAACAGTCACCGTAGTAAATATCACAGTTTTTCATCCTTCTTTTGTTAAACTACAGTCAAACTTATTTTCGTACAATATAAAAAAAATGTATGTCAATAAATCGAAACACTGAAGTCTATTATTTACTAATTAGCTATCACTTCCTAGTATTCGATAGCAAGTCGGGATATTAACCTTATGATACATTCATATGAGGTCACTACGAATTGCGAACTAACAAACTCTAACAAATTATTCATATGGAGTTTTCTTATTCGCAGAGAACAACGGGTGCACATCGACACTTCACTGAGAATTTGTTGGTCGTTGTAGTTGTTTATTTAAAAAAAAAATTAAGGGTGGGCCATATAAAAAAATATCGGAAATCTATTTTCACAGCAAATTTAACATTCGACTTCGGCCATATCTTCGATCTCGAAGAAGTCCGAAGCCGAATGTTCTATTTTTAGTCGAAGGTGGAGCTGAATGTTTCGTCGGTCTCTACGTATAACAAGTGCTTTGAAGAGGTAGTTTAAAATGTAATAATATAGTATAGTAAAAAAAATAAAATGTGTACGTTTCCTGTATCCAAATTGTTTAAACCGATTTTCTTAAACTATGAAACGCGGATTGGATTTTGGGTTTCATGATAACAATATTTTATATACTCAACACGCAATGCTGTACATTATTTATCTCACAATGTATCCCCATATGAAAATCTACAACAGGTGAAAATTATCAAAGCTGCCTCCAGAATTCCGAATTTTCGCTTTTAATATTCATTATCATTTTGCCCATCCGCCTTATGCGCAGATTTTCTTCTCTCCCTCATGCATGTTGTCGCATAATTGTTGTTTTATGTTTAACAAAAACAACGCGTTCAATAAGCAAGGCAAAAAAAAGCACTGATCCCGCACCGTTTGTCGAAATTTTATGTTTTTTATTTAATCTGTATTAACAAAAAAAATTAAATTAATTAATTTTTTCGTTATCTTTATATTATCTTTCAGGATATGAATCTGAATATCATTATGGTTCAGATTTCGGCGACTCAACCGATAAAAGTGATGGTGAAGATGATCCTTTATTAATGTCACCTACCGAGGAGGAGAGTTTGGACGGAGAAAATGAAAGTGAGAGTGAATTCTCAGAATGCAGTTTTGGTCAAAGTGGTTTAAGTAGATCAACGCGACCTCCGAGTCCTGATCCGATATGGTTGCAAAACCGTGAGTTTGCCACGTTAACTCTTCCCAAATCTTCAGAAGACCTTCTAGTTTCAAATAAGTTGTCTCTAAAAGCTGTTACAATTTATGAAGTACTAAGAAGGTTTAGACATCTGGTGCGCCTATCACCGTTTCGTATTGAGGACTTCTGTGCATCGCTAATTTGTGAAGAACAAAGTGCATTATTTATAGAAATCCATATTATGCTATTAAAGGCCATACTTCGAGAAGAGGATTTGCAAACCACCCATTTTGGTCCTTTAGATCAAAAGGACAGTGTAAATATTAGCTTATATTTGATTGATAATATAACATGGCCAGAAGTTCTTCGCTGTTATGTGGAGAGCGATATATCTTTTGATCGAGGCGTTTACGAAATTTTACAATCCAAAGATTATCCGTATTCTAGTGTAGAAGATAGACTACACATCCTTCAATTTCTTACTGATGAATTGTTAAATACAACTGCAGTACGTGATGTCATGCTCCAAGAGGGCCCCATTCATTACGATGATCATTGCCGTGTATGTCATCGCCTGGGAGATCTCTTATGTTGCGAAACATGTCCAGCTGTTTTTCATTTAGAATGCGTTGATCCACCCTTGGTTGATGTGCCTACTGAAGATTGGCAATGCAATTTATGTCAGTCACATAAGGTTACTGGGGTGATTGATTGTATATCCTCTCAGGAAAAACAAGGTGTTTTAATCCGTCATGAAACGCTAGGAGTCGATAGACATGGCAGAAAGTACTGGTTTATAGCCCGAAGAATTTTTATAGAAGACCAATGTGGAAATGAGACCTGGTATTACACTACAACTACACAATTTGATCAGCTTTTCGCTCTTCTAGATGCCAGTGAGCTAGAAATCAATTTATGTAAAGAATTATTAGATAAACGAAATGAAATTTACAGACAAATGAGAATAACTGAAAAATTGACTAATGAAAACAGATTAAATAAAAGATCGTATATTGATTTTGAAAATGATAAAATCACTCAATCATCAAGTAATGAAAGTGAAACTAATGAAAAAGATGAGGAATCCAGCTCCGAGTTGAGAATAACACGACAAAAAACGAATCAAATTAATAATGGTACATTCTATTTTAAATTGGGAATGGAGAACGGTTTTAAAAATTATATAAACCAGTATGCTGTTAACACAATAGCCTTAAATAAACCACAACGGAATGAAGAACGAGATAAACGAAGACATTTATCTCATAAGTTTTCATTGACCACTGCTTCTGAATTCAAATGGATAGGAAATTCACACGGGACATCTTCAAGTGTAATAAATACAATAAGACAAACTTTATTGAATTTTGAACAAAGTATAGCTTCATCATTTATGAACACTAATTGGAGTTCGCTAAGAAAAATGTGGATAGCAGCAGTGACAAACTCAAATAAACCGTCTGATTTTTCTCAAGTTTTATTATTATTGCAAGCATGTTTTAAATCAGTTATATTCGCAAACGTTTGGCATGAGCAACTAGGCCACATACGATTTCATAGAACGACGTCTACGGAAAGAGAGGAACGGAAAAAAATTGAAAAGAGAGAGAAAAGGGAGCGAGATGATGAAGAAGAAAGAAATAGATTGGCTTTTAACTATGTAAAATATTCCTTGGGATTAAAACACCAAGTCTGGAAACAAAAAGGTGAAGAATATCGAATTCATGGACAATGGGGTTGGATATGGATGTCATACAGCCGACAACACCAAAGAAACCGTCGCTCTCATAAAAAGATATGCGCATATAAGATAAATATACGGATATCCCACAAAGGCGAACAGAAAATAATCACCGTCGATCCGCGTACTTATATATTTCTAAAGCAATGTGAGCGTGCGTCAAAAACCGGGTTAGAGTACGGTTATATTGAAGATTTTAGGGATATTCAAATTGTTGAATTCGATGAGAAGGATATTGACGTAATTGATGTATCCAAATCTCTTACCTCGACGAGAAGATTGCTTTTTCCTAAGATTGGAAGGAAAACCAAGCTCGACGATTTACTATCTAAAAGATTACTTTTAAAAGAAGCAGAAGAACAAATGATGTCAGCAACAAGTGAAGGAAAAGAGTGTGATATACAAAACAAATTGCCTGTGAAATCAGACCACATCATAAAACCTTCACTTTTGGAAAAGCAAATACTACGTTTGATTGAACAAAAAACAAACTCTCAATCTAATTCAGTAAATTTAGATTTGGTTAATACCTTGGCTAAAAAAATTCAATCTGTTAGACTTCAATTTAGTTTACTCAACAAGTTTGCAAAACAATATCGTTGCTATACAAAAGATTGTAACACAAATTCAAATGCAGTGTCTCAAATAACTCAAAATACTTGTTATTCCCCCTTATGCCTACAAAAGGCCCGAGCAAAAAAAGAATTGCTTCTCTTATTGAGAAAGGCTCACACGGCTGGTAATGGGTCGAAGGAGACAGTTGCTGCTATTTTGGGTGCGGTAAAAAAACCATCTATATTGGAACAAAAACTAATGGAAGGTAAAAAAGATTCAAACATGCCGTTGGAAGAACTGGAAGAAAAACAGTTTGAAGAATTGCCAATTGATTTAAAACAGGACTTTCAAAGTTCTTTAGATAATGCCATCGTGTTCGACAATAATCTCATTCAATCATGTTTTTCTCAAATTTATGTGAAGGAAGAAGTCGATATTAAATCCGAAAACGAAAGTGATTTTCAGTATAATGCGAAGAATCAGAATTCATTACAATCAGATGTTGACAACTATGTTGATACTTTGGACGTTTGCAGCAATGTTGAAATTGAAAGCACGGATGCATTGCTTGATAGTGACATTTTGTCAAGTAAAAAGAAAAAGCAGAAACCCCGTCCGAAGAATAATAAGGAGATTTCTCCCAGTCAATGTGCAGACCACAATGTTTTAATGGTAAAGCAAAATAGGCGTTTTCCACTGCATCCTCCACGGGTTGTCAAACGTGAAGATAATTTAAAAATTGACCCTGAATATGGGCCTGATGGATCAGAAAAAATCTATTCAGCTACTTCGACTCGCGGAAAAATCTATCTTGTCCGAGAACTTAATAATTTAAAGGAACGTCATCCACCTGCGAGAAATTTAATTTCAAAATTTCCGATTATATCTAATTTTTACACAAGTAATTTACATAAAAGCCTAATGGTTCTCCCAAAATATGAATTACTTAAGCTTGGAAGAACTGGTGGTAAAATACAAGTAAATGGATATCACCATCTGGCTAAGAATAATGCTTCTGTGTGGCCATATCCTTGTTCAAGACCTTTATTTAAAACTTGCTGGATATATAGAACAACCAATTGTCCAACAATTGCTTCAATTGCATTGCAGTTAAGAATATTATATTGTTGTCTTAGGTGGGATGACATGATAGCAAAGCCATTGTCCCTTGATGGAAAATATCAAATTACAACAGAAACAGAAATAGTAACTCAAGAGCTCTTAAAATTAAAAAATTTCGGTAAATTTAATGAAAGAACTCAATATTTAAGAAGAAAAGTTGTTATACCACTTGAATTGCCGAAAACTGTAAGAGGTAAGGAAATTATATTAAAAAATGTTTTTTTCTTAACAATAATGGGATTTTTATTTTATAGAAGTTACCTCAATTAGATCTGGACTCAGAAAAAGAAAACGTGCGGAATCTCCCCAGCAAACAGAACCCCAAGTCTCCGAAGAGTGGGTTGAAGAGGATAAATTGGAGCTTTGGGAAATAAAATTATTTGGAGAGAAACAAGAAAAAATAAGGAATTCAATAAATGGACGGCATTCTCAATTTAAAGTAAACGATACGAGCACAAATTCGAATTCTTCAAATACATCAGTTGGTAACGTTTCAAAGACATCCGGAAACAAATTATCTAATGAAGAAATTAAGGAAAAAATGGAACAACAACTTAAATTACAACGCGCAGCACATCAACAAAAAAAGTCTACAGATGGAAAACTAACAATTGGTATGTAGCTTTATTGAAATTTTGCTCAATTTTACTTACTCTTAGATAACATTTTTTTAGCTAAAGCCAATCCATCATTATCAAATCGAAGAGTTATAGTAAAAAACCCTGATGGCACAACAAGGATAATACATCAAGCTGTCTCCACGAATTTGCAAAATAAAATAACGTCCGTAAACAATACTGCAACTAAAGTCAGCACAAATGTTGCAACACCAGAGATAACCCAACCAGCACAACCAGCTCAACATAAGGTGCAAATAATTCGTGGTCCTGACGGGAAAGTAAGTGTTCGAGGACTTAATCCTGGGCAACAGTTAATTCAAATGCCGGACGGAAAATTGCATGTCCTAACTACAACACAAGGTAGGCAAATAATTCCTTAAATTTATGTTTATTGTTTTATACAAATTTTAATCAATATTAGGTGTAAACAAAAATATATCTCAAAAACCACCAACAACCCTAATTAGTAAATCAGCACAAAGTCCAGTTACTTCTTCAACTATAGTAAAGCAAATAACTGTTAAACCAGCAAAACCAATTACCAGTGGAATAAGCCTTAAACAAGCTATCAATAAAGAAGTGTCACAAAAAGTTAGTTCTTATATAATTTAATCCATTTTTTATATTTCGTAATACGTTATTATATTTCAAGGGGACTAATTCTATTGCGCCAGCTAATCAGACAATAAGAACATCCAATACCCCTGCTTCTCAAACGGTCCATAAGATTGTAACTACAGGTGGTCCAATAGTACAAACGACTTCAACTGCAAAGCAGTCAACTTTACAGCAACTTATTGTTCAGCCTGGGCAAAAACTGTTAGTCGGACAAAATGCTCAAGGCCAAAAAGTATTAATATCATCACCAACACAACAAACGCCTCCTCAAAGTACCCAAAGTGTACCTCAGCCGCAACAGATTTTATTACATCCTCAACCTGCACAGAAAGTTATTCAGCAAATAGTTAATACTAGCAGCGTTCAACAGCAAATAATGGTAGGAGGACAAAGAATTATTTTAAGTCCGGGTCAAACGATTGTTACTCAGAGATCAGTTCCTCAGTCATCTCAAGTGCAAGTTTTACAGCAACAAATAATACAACCAGCTCAGCCTCAGCAACAAATGGTACTACACGCACAGCCCCAAATTGAAACTAGGACTGCGGTTTCAAAAATTAAAGTACAGAATCAAATACAATCGTCCAATCAACCAATGCAGCAACAGACATCCAACGCCGAAATCGTGTCGCAACCAACTCATCAGCAGCTTGTGGTTCAAAATTCAGCACTTGCGCAGCAACTCGCTCAAGGCAAACTTCAAGTTGCAACAGTGAACGGTCAGCAAGTCATTATTAAGCCATTGGGGAATAATCAAGCGCAAATTGTTGCACATATAAAAACTCAAAGTGATGGAAACGCTCACATAGTAACAAATGCAAATTTTCCTGATAATTCAAAAGAAGCTCCAAATTCAACTAAGCCCTCTCTGAAAATTGTACATCAGCAAAAAACTCAAGTACGTACCGAACAAGCTTCGAGTGAACATAAAACAACTACCACCGAACAACATTCATTTGGATCATCGGAAGAACTTCAGCCGCAGACTTCTACTATAGAACAAAATCTTTTACAAGGCCAACCTCCGGGAACAGTAATTAAGTGTGTCACAGCTCAAGTCATACAGACTGAACATGGTCCCAGGATTGTATTACAGGGTTTGGTGGGTAATGATTTTACACAGCAGCAACTGACATTGGTACAGCAGCAAGTAAAGCAGCAATTATTAAAAGGTAAGTTCACATTCGTGTTTGCATTGCATGTTTGTATGAGAAAAAAAAATCTACTTTTATACATATGCACTACTAGATGAGATATGTGGAATTATATGCAGTATTCCATATTATGTGGTGATCGTGACGTTATGGGTATGGTGCACTGATCCCTAAGGTCTGCACAAAAAAAAATTTTTTTCACGGCCTCACCTCTTTCTACTGACAATGCTCAAGAAAAAAAGTCTAGAAAAAGGCGTTCGGAGCCGGCATAAAACTGCGTGAGTTGGTTGCTGAGAAGTTAGGTCCTGGCCCTCTACGGGCTGTATCACCACACGTATTATCGAATATTATGCCTTTTTATTTGATGAAATGCTGTGCAAACTTGATTTGAGTAGTTAATAGAAATTAAGGCAGTTGCGGTAACTGACACACACTGAACACTTTTTTCTAAATAAAAATTAAAGTCAAAACGTTAATGTTTTATATGTAATCGCAATGTGATAAAAAAAACACATATTTGAAAAGAGAGCAAATCGTTATATTTATACATATGAATGATCGCATTTCGGTTATAACATTCATGGTATCACCAAGCACATTGGAAACCGTTTTTATCAATTCCTTTATTCTCAAGAAAGGCAACTGTAAAGTAACGACAGGAATGACGAACCAGACCAGAAACAAATAATAATAGATGATTATAAACACAAGAAGTTTCACTAATCGAATTAACTCTTTGAAAAGTTGGATTTATAGAGTCAAGACGTGAGACGATATTAGTGTTGCCAAAAATCGAGGAGTTGAGCCAATCGGGGGTTACGTAAATCGATTTTGTACTGTATATACATTTTAGCAAGCATCTCGTAAAATGAACGAATGGTAATATAGGTACTGAGCACCCTTTCAACAGCATCCTTCACAGCTTCTGATATTTTCATGCAGTCTGCTTACATAGAAGTCTGCTCCGTCTTCTATTTTTGAAACTACCAGATTACACAGATATTACCGTCAAATCCATCAATTTGTTTGCATTGTTTTTTATGTATATACATATAAATATGGCATCTATGGTCCCTGGTTTCCTAAAGCTAGCGTAAACCAAGCATGATGGATATTTATATAATATCAATTTAGGCAAATCTCTTAGCACAGTAACATATTTGATGCAGTAATTAGAATTTGTGATTCATACAATCAACAGGTGATTTATGACTAGCGTCATCACTGAAATGATAAATGTGTTGTAAGAATCAAAAATCTTGCGTTGAAAATGAGACACACTATACGAGCATTCGGATGTTGATATGAGTGTACAGTATGTCAAAAAACTTAGCGTACATCTTAGGTTAGGTTAGGTTATAGTGGCTGACTTCTAAGGGCTGTCACACTAAGGCCAGAGTAGGCCCATTGTCATATAACGCGGATTGACTTCTTCTAACACTGAAACCAGTTGGTGCTTCTAGTGAAGCGATTTATCTTGCCTATGCTGGCGCTATTTAGCTCTTTGCGGCCGCTGAAGTAGTTGGTCCCTAGGTGTAGGAACCTACGACTAGCCAGAGCATTACAGGAGCAGAGTAGGTGATGAGTGTTTTCTTCCTCCTCTTCATCCATGCAGCTTCTGCAAAAGTCATTATATGGGGCATCTATCCTGCGAACATGAGTGCAGTGTCCGGTTATGACTCCTATGAGAGTCCTTAGTGAGTGGTTGCTGACTCTAATTAGACTAAGTGACCGTTTTAGGTCAAGTGATGGCCAGATTTATTTTATTTAAAGACAGGTGGTGCCTTTTTGCCATTTGTCATTTGTGGTTTTAATTGTGTGGATCTTAAGAAGGTGGTAGACTGGAAGGCGGTACCCCTGCTATTGATAGGGATGAGGTTGTACCACACCTGGCGAGTTCATCGGCTTGCAGTTTCCTAGTATGTCATAGTGTCCAGGCACCCACATCAGGTGAATGTTAAAAGGCTCAGCCATCTCGTTAAGAGACAGCCTGCAATTTAGGAATGTTTTTGAGTAGAACATGACATTGTCCAGGGATTTTATAGCGGCCTGACCATCGGAACATATGGCGATATCCCTTTTTGATATCACTTTGTTTTTGAGCCATGACAACGCCTCTAATCGCTATGGTTTCTGCCTGAAAAACGCTACAGTGATCAGGAAGCCTCAAAGAGATAGCAATGTTGAGATCTTGAATAGATACCCGCATCCACCCCTTCGCTTGTCTTCGATCCATCTGTGAAAATACGCAGAAGAAGAAATGCTGCTCGAGAATTTCTTCTCGAGTGGTGGATGATGGAGGAGAATATTCAATGCGTCTGACGGAATACCTCTCAGTGCTGATGCACAAGCAGATCAGTCTTTGTACTCGATTGAGCGCCTTGCAGTTGATAGCTTTGTTTAGTGCTGTCCACCAAACTGAGACTCTATACAGAAGTGTCTGTCTGACAATAGAGGTGAAGCGATCCGTGCTTGTAAGCCCCATTTGCATCCAATGGCTTCTTTCAGCTAAAAAGGGCAGAAGAGGATTTCTTGACCGTTTCCTGGATGTTGAGCTTCCAGGGGTGCCAGCACTTAACTTGAAACAATCGAGTTGAGTCGATACAATCGAACATGGGTAGCGCCAATTTTGATTCAATCGAGTATCCTCGTCAAAGTAGGCAGCATACAAATTCGAACATGACGTTTGGAACAACATTTTTTAATCGATAGAAAAAAGTTATTATTATTATTATTTATTACCAGGTAATTAAAATTACAAGCTAATTTACAGTTTAACGAGCCTAGCTGCGGAGACTATTGGCTCAATTGTGTTGTTATAAAGTAAGATTGGCTTTTGACAAAAAATTATTGACTTTAATGATGTTATTGGAGTTAGGGTTTTGGAGTATGTCATAGATGGAGGTGTTTTGGAAAATGTTTTCGAATATGGGTTGCAGTACTGGGCAATTTTCTAGAAGATGTTGTAGGTCTAAGCGGATATTACATGTGGGGCAGGTTGGGGGATTGGTTTTATTCAGCAGGTGTTGGTGTGTGACTGCAGTGTGTCCAAGTCGTAGCCGAACAAAGTTGGAAATTTGCAATTTGGAGCAGTTTGTCGGGTACTTAGGCTCAGTTTTTGCAGGGTTGACTTTTTTGTAATGGTGGTGGTATAGGCTCCAGTCTTGGTTTATGATGGTGTTTGATGTGTTTTTTATGTGTTTGATCAGGTCTGTTTTTGTGAAGATGTTGAAATTGAATACAGGGCTGGTTTTGGCTGAGTTGGCTGCTTTGTCGGCGTGTTCGTTGCCCTGGATTCCCGCATGCCCAGGGATCCACATTATCTTCGTCGTGTTTGGTGATTTCATGAGTTGGTATCTGATTTCAGATATGAGATCGCTGTTGTTGTTGGGGTTTTTTATTGCATTGATAACTGATATGCTATCAGTGCATACAATGCGTTTATTATGCGGGATGTTTGCTATTTTTATGGCTTGCAGAATAGCAAATGCTTCTGCTGTAAACACCGAGGCGAAATCTGGGAGATTACCAATCTTGGCGATGAATCCATTTTCATGTGTTACGGCGAACGCGGTATTGTCCGTGTTCTTCGAGCCGTCGGTGAAAATGGGGGACCAACCCTCTGATTTTAGATTTTCTATTGTGCTGGAATAGAGTTGTTGGTAGGATCTGTTGCTGGTGTTGCCCTTTTTGTAGTCGGCTAGGTTTAGTAATAGTGATTCTTGGTTAATAAACCAAGGGGGATGACGTGGTGTATTGCAGCGTATTCTTTTAGTTGGTAGACCTACCATATCGGCTTTTTCAAGAATGCTGGTTATGGCAGGATTTATCTTTCTGGGATGTTTTCGGATTTGGCTCTTCCTTATATCGTCATCGATGACTGAGAGCTTTGAAAAGGTTAGTTTAGCTAACAGTTTGAGAGTGGTGGTGTCTCTCCGTTCTTCGATTGTTGGTAGTCCTGCTTCTGCTAGTATGTTTTTTATTGGGCTGGTTGGAAAGGCGTTAATGCTTCTTCTTGCCGCGTCGTGGTACAGTGGTTTGATTGTTTTTAGTATTGATTTGGGGCTGTGTCCGTATATGTATAGTCCGTAGTCAATTTTGCTTAATATTAACATCTTAGTAATTTTTGTTAGAGTATTTATATGAGCACTGCTTTTTTTTGTTGCTAGATATTTTACAATGTTTGTTCTCGCAGCTAGGGATTTCTTAAGTTCTAAACAGTGTTTTTTCCAAGAATACTTATTATTAAATATAAGTCCTAGTATACTTAAATTATTGACATTTGCGATTTTAACATTATTAATATTTACATTTGGTTTGGAACAGTTTTTTTTACGACATATATGAAGCATTATACATTTATTAATAGACAGTTTAGCGCCCGATCTGTTGGACCATGCTAAGATTTCTACAAGTACATTCTGAAACAATACATTACATTTATTGACATCATTTATTTTACATAATATGTATATGTCGTCTGCATAGATGCAGTGGTCTAAAAGCGGATGCCTTGCTAGAATTCGGTTAATCTCTTCGAATGCAATTATGAAGAGAAACACAGATAGGGGTGATCCCTGGGGTATACCATTATGCAATGGGTAGCTGGAAGAGTAAAATCTGTTTGCTTTGATGCAGAATTTTCTGTTTAAAAGGAATGACTTGATATAGCCGTATATCTTTCTTCCAACACCCCATTTTATAAGGTTGTTTAATATGATATGGATGCCGATTCTGTCGAATGCTTTTTCGAAGTCTAGGGAGAGGATAGATATGTGGTTTCTGGCTGAGAGAGCTCTCGAGGAAAGGAAGTCAATGTGGAGAAGGGCGTCGACGCATCCTCTATTTGCTTTAAATGCAACTTGATTCGAGCTGATTAATTTATTAGTTTCGACGTACCAGAGCAAACGCTTAGCGATTATCTTTTCCATTATTTTGGATATGCACGGGATAAGGGAGATTGGGCGATACCCTTCGATGTCGTGCTTGTTTTTATTTGGTTTGGGGATGGGGATAATCGTAGCCGATTTCCAGGATTGAGGGATAATAGAATTGTTGAGGATGTTGTTATAGAGGGCGATGATTCTATGCTTCGTTTGGTTGGGGAGATTTTTCAGCATTGGGTACGAAATTTTGTCTCTGCTAGGAGTTTTGCCTCTCACCTTGTTGAGTGCGGTTTCAAATTCGGTAAAGGTAATGGGTTGTTCGATGCGTCGGGCTGTGGGGTTGACGTGTTGGGTTGTGGATCTATTAAGACTATTGGACGTTTCTTCGATAAAAGTATCTGAGAAGCTGCTATTTTCTGAGGCCTTTGACCATTTTTGCGCAATGAAGTTGGAGATTTTTGGGGGGTCAGTGATGGCGTCACTATTGGATTGTATGCAGCTAATTGTTAAAGAAGTGGAGTCCCCAGTTAAACGGCGAATTGTTTGCCATATTTTGGTAGGAGAGGTGTTGGGGTTTATGTCTCTCGTGATGTCGGAGAAAAAAGTTTTCGTCATCAATTAATAAAAAGTTGTCCTTATTATGGAAGCGAAGCAAAATATGTCCATGTATTTATGTTTGAATTATTATATTGTACATGCATTTTTAGACTTTGAGTGACCTGAAATAAGAATTTTGTTAAGAACAAACTCAGGAAGAATAAGGTCCATTTAAAAGGCGGCGGCCCATATATATTAATTATAGAATGCGAAGGCTAGTAGACAGGGAAGAGGTAAAACACAATATATTCGAAGAAAATGTTGTATGCGAAGGTAGTGTTCCTGTATTTTTTCCAGCGTTTAAATTTTAATCGAATGTTTACTTAAAGCAATTTAACTTAAATCAAAATTCTTTTGATTTTGGCATTAACATTATTCCGACCAAGATTTTGTGTATACCTATTTTAACCAAAAGGTGTCTTTTGACACCTTAGCCAATTACCAATGAAAAACTTTAAAAAGTTACTCTTTTTATTATTTTTAATCGAAAATAATATTAATTCTTATTTATTAGCTTAAATTTCGTTCAGTATTCGTGTATGGAAAATTAATAAAAAAATAATGTTATAAAAACGATATAACAAGAAATGTTCCCTATTCAATACAACACATTTTACAGGTGATTGGTTGGTCTTTTAAGCACTTGCCACACGAGTATTATTTACACTGAGAACAAATTGTAATGGCTCTATTAACGGAACAATACTTCACTTGGCACTTTTTCCCCCTTTTTGGAAAGGAACCGATATTACATGAAACCGCTGATGATACTGCCGTATTTGTTGTTCTCTCATTGTTCTCTCATTCTTTGTTTGCAATTGATAGTTCCTCTCCTATGTGGAATAAGAAATCTTTCCGTAAAAACACGTGAAAAGGCCATCTACGGTTTACTTACATTTCACGCTATATTTTCTTGCCATTTGGTCAGTCATATCGACCCCAAAATTGTGTGCTGTTGTAAAAATGTATTGTTTCAGGAAGACTCTTATTGTTGTTTTGGCATGCCATATCGTTTATTAGAATTCAAATAGTGTTACCCAATGCTTATGAAAAAAGAGTTCATGAATGAAAAGTGTAGTAAAGTCTTTAATGTGTCAAAAGACACCCCATGGTACAAATAGGTATACCATGTAAGTATCTTGAGTTTCGGGATGAGTACGAGGACAAAATTAATTTACCAACTATGATATGAATTTACAAAAAGTAAAATTAGAAAATATGACTGGCGATGAACAATTCTCGATTGTTTCAAGTTATGTGCTGTCACCCCATTTTAGTTATCGATCGTGAGACCCAGAAATTTCGCACTGGTAGTTAGCTGTAATATAGTACCACACAGCAGTGGGGGCCAAGTTGGAGGATTTTGTATCTTCTGGTGAAGAGTACGATATCCGTTTTTTGTGAGCCTAGTCTGCATGTTTGTGTCCATGATTCCAACTTGTCGAAGGCATTCTGCATTATCTCTCTTAGAGTAGAGACAAATTTGCCAGATGCCGCTATGGCAATATATTCCACATAGGCAATAGCTTTGCATCCTGCTTCTTTCAGTATTATGAACAGTTCATTTACCGACAATTGTGTGATGGATATAGGTTACAAGGGGTTGTTGGAGGAGATACCGCTTCTTTATTGGCACAAGTTGAGAATTTCCCCGTTAAGTACGTATCAAAAATGAGACTAAAGGTTTCCTCAATGGTTGAGTCCAGATCCCATTAGGTTTTTGTAGGAAGCTAGGTGATTTTGGGGATGATGCCAGACCTTTCCGCAGACTGGAAGCTTCGGAGACTTCTTCGATCTTGCCACAAGATGTGTTGTGCTTTTCTTAGTTTATTCTTAAAAGTAATGAAGCGTTCCTTATAGGAGTCACTGTCTTGGGCATCAAGGGTTCCCTTCGCCTTGTTAAAAAGCTTCCTGCACCTCTTGCGCAAATGGTCTATTTCTTGTTTCCACCAGGGTGGTATAGAGTTGCCTCTTTGCAACTCTGATGAAATAGCCATTGCATTGTTGAGGTTTTCCACTAAGTGGCCAAGGTCAGTGGGATTGCTCGAGATGGATGTTGGCATTTGACAATGCTACTGCAACAATATCTATCCTAGTTGGCTTTTTTAGAATTCCTAAAGACTTTGGGATGTGAGGGGACTTGTTATGCTGAACAATATATAGCGGTGATCAGAGAATGAGTGATCTGATGATACTCTCCAGCTGCTTATTCTCTTCGTTATATGGTCAGACACGAGTGTTATGTCTAGGACTTCTTGTCTATTCTCAGATACGAAGGTTCACAAATCCAAGATGCTACTTTAATCAAAAAGGTACTCACCTCGTTGGTTGATGTTCGTGCTTCCCCATATTGTGTGATGGACATTTGCACCACATCCCAAGACAACGGTTCTGGTTCTTTCCGCCTCAGCATTCGTCCTTCTCAGTGTCTCTGATGGAAACTGATGTCAAGTATGTCGAGACTAAATATAATTGGGTTTTGCCTACCTCCAGGCATACGGTGACTGAGTCGCGAAATTGGAGAGAATATGAGGATTCAAATAGCTCTTTGTAAGAATGCAAGTTCTGTGCTTACCTCCATTCCATACATAGAAGAGGTTGAATTGTTAAGTGTTAGTCCACGTGTTATATCATTGACTACCCACGGTTCTTGGGCCAGGACGATATTATCTCTGACTGTGTTGATTCGGAGAAGAAAATATGCCGTGGCCGCTATGAACTGGTGGAAATTAATCTGTGTTACTTGGAGCAAGGCTGTCGGGCAACGTGTCCGTTTCTATTCCAGACACTATCTCCACCATCTCAATAAATTTCCACAAGAAGTCCTCCTAGCTTATGTGCGGGGTGCTGGTTAGCTCAAGGTCAGAGAGGCCGATACTATCAATATCACGACCATGGCTACCTTGGCTGGGGGTTAGTGCCTGCATGCCAGAACTCTTCTCCTCCACCTCAATCGGTACCATGTTGGTTTCGGAGGTTTCCCCCTCGATAGAGTAGAGGGTAGAGGCTCGCTTGTAGCAAGACGGTTTTTCTCCTCCTCGACCACCGCCGCCAGTGTAGTACCGATAGAGCAGTCGAGGTGGAGGGAGCTTGTTCCGATCGCGCAGTTTCCTCCCCATCCTTTTTATATACTCTTAGGGTAATCGTCCCAAAGTCATAGTGACACCCTCCGAGTTGACGAGTGGGTCAGTGACTCTTTGTAAACGACAATCACTGCGGGCCCGGTTTCTCCCTTCAATTCCTTGAACATTTCGACCTTCCAGTTGTGGGTGGGAGAATTTGGATTGTAGAGTTGGATGAATTTCAGGATAGTGGCGGGATCCAAGCTTTATGTGACCCTGGTGCCATCCTCCGTCGCGCCCTACAGTTGCAAGGCTTCCGCTTTCAAGCACCAGACTCAGATAGATGTCGGTTATCGCCGACTCCACCTTCTTCCAATTCAAAAGAAAATTTTATATTTTTTTCTTGGAATACAATAAAAAGCAATATTTTAGGAGACTTGGAAATCACAAGTTGATTTCACGCCTACATATTTGGAACTCAATAAATATCAATTTAAAAATGGAAAATATACCCGGGTATGTGGGTGTTGACACACGAGTTAAAGAAAACCAAGTCGTCTAAAAAAGTTGAGCTAAAAATATAACTTAGGAGTAATGGCACAGTATCCTCCTTTCTTTTACAAAAGAATTGGTAGACTATACCTCGACGCTGTTCCACGGGTGTAGGATCAATTTTTCGGCGAATAAAAACTTAATATCACGTTCATTGAACTACCAATTTAAGATAATCTCTATATATATAAAAGAGAACTTAATGTAATTATTAAACAAAGAAAGTTAGAAGTTCGAAAATCAGAAAACTTAAAAAACTGAACTTAAAAAAATACCATTTACTTAAAGAAAATGCATAAGTTAATGAAATGTGATACTTCAGCTTTAAAATTGGAATTATCTTCTATTTTCTCTAAGCTGTCTGCACAAAATAAAATTATGTTAAAATTTTCAAGCATTTCAATCATCACTTATTCTAATTATCGAGCCTTACCTGTGTATTCATATGTACTCGCGCCAGGATTCAAAGATCCATCAAAAAGGGGTACATCCCAAGATACATATAGAAAGGTAATATATTGCTTATGTGTGAACAAAAGTAAGCAACGAAAAATTTCAAGATGGCTGCTTGGCATTTTGTTTTGTTTTGCTATATGACAATTTGACTTATGTACAAGCAACAATTAAAAAAATACATTTAAAAGACATCAATGCTCTATCTCTTCCTATTTAAGAGTCTATAAAAGACAATCGAACGATGATTTTTATTTATAGAGATATAATAATATATAATTGTTAGATGCATGTAATGATAAAATTAATTATCTATATCTCCTTGCAGCTCAGGAGTCTAGTGGTAAGCAAGGCGTATTAGGGCCGACCAAAATTTACCTTGCTGTCCAGCCAACAAATTCTGTAGTTCAAAATACACATTCTCAAAATCCATCGACAATTCAACAAGTTCAGGAAATCCACAATGTAAGTAGTTATTAAAAAATTGCCAATTTTTTTATTTAACTTTTAGTACTTCTTTTAAAATAAATAAAACTGTTGACAGTAAATACATGAGTTATTTTATTACCAATATTTGATTTGATGAATTAATTAAATAATGAAAATGTTTAAAATATATTCATTGGGATTTAATGTGTTCATATCTTTATGTTACATTAATGTGCACATGACTTTATTTATACATATATTAATGTCTTAGCATATTTCTGGGAAGTATACTTGGGGGTATAATTATTGCCGTAAAATGCAATAAATTGAAAAGTAATAATTTTTAAGTTTCATTCGTTTTACATAATGCTTTAAAAAACTATCTCTATTGGGTGGTACCTTGAATAAAATACTTCATAGAGACATATTTTATATATATACATATACTATACACATACAGTACGAACTCGGTAATGGCAGCCAATAGAAATCGGGGTTGTTGCGTTTACTGAGCTCGTTGTCTTCCGAGGAAAAAATATACAGGCAACATTATGATGAATGGAGTACGTTTTGGGAGAGTTGAGACAGAAAATAAATATATTTCTTACTTAAAAGCTGATTTTTTTTATTAAATTTATTCTTTGATTCTTGAATGATTGAAAAGTGTCTGTTAACAACGCAATAAAACAGAAATGCATATATCAAAGAAAGATTAAAAACCATAATTTTGCTATTTCCTCGTTATACTATTAGGCGAGTTTTTACACTCGCTAATTACTTGACAAAAAACAGCAACCTTTGTTTTTTTGTAAAGTTAATAATAAACAAGCTAGCAACCCCAAAGTCTTAGTCAACAATATGTTTAGTTCATGTTTCTACATACAAAAATGTGAAAATGGTGAAAACAATTATTGAACATTTATTGATTCTGGGAGCATTACTTATCCTACTTTTTGAGTTAGCGTATATGGTATAGTCGTACAAAAAACGTGCCTATTATGCGTTTACTATGATCAAAGGAGTTGCATTTATTGAAAGAAAATTGTTCGATAAGTCGCTCTTATAAAGGTACAATACTGTGTTTTATACTGTTGGAAAAATCGAGGTGTGTGTATCAAGGAGAGTTGAGACTACCGAGTTTGAACTGCATATAAATACACATGTTGTGTGTACAATACAAATATACAATACAGCTGAGTTCATAATTGTTCTGCTGTGAACCTGCTATGTAACTGTGTGTAAATTTATGAACACAAATAATGCGGTATTCCTGAGGCAGTTCTGAGTTCATAAATGTGAATTTGGAAAAAAGTGTCCTGCCAAAAATTGTAAATATTTTGTGTAAGTTGGTTGTTGGTATTTTTGATCAAGACTTAAAAAAGAAAGTATTCTAATCACAAAACTATTATTTATGTTGAGAAAAAAATATATACATATAAAATACCCAGATTCCACTGATCACAGAGAGGAACAATGGATCAGCAGTAATGCAGTCTTATTACATTTATGAACGCAAGCTCTAGACACCTGCGGTATATTTACAATTATGAACTGTGGCTATATTTTATGGCGAGTTCATATTAACACCTTACTTTTATACATGCTGTTATTACCGTCCTATCAATGAATTTAGTACTTTGTTTATGTAGTCTTCCATCATCACGAGAATATTAATTTTAATTTTGTCTTGGACGTTCCCGGATCCATCGCAGGTATTAATGATGACAAATTAATCCAGCTTTGACTTTGAAAAGGTATTCGTTTCCAATCTTTATAAAACATCATGTCCAATAGATAATATAAATAACACAGCATGGGACTGTCTTGGGTATTATTGATAACAGGTTTTGTTTCGGCTCTTCGTGGCAAATTTTGCCATAAGATTGGAAACGTCGATATATGCGATGTATTTCGTTTAAGTTGAATGCTTACTTCTGAAGCCAAATTGATGGACCTAAACTAGATCTGTCGGTTGGCACCCTGCGGACACGTCTCTTATAGTTCCATTTGGACTCATTATGATGCCCATGCGTATGCCTTTGAAGATGTGGATGTTGTGCTGTCCCTTCCAGCCATCTAGTGCTCCTGACAAACCTGCAAATGGAATGGAATGGAAAATTAATGGATATTTGTTATGTGGATTGATGGACAGGAACAGAATTTTTCTTTATTTACCGTACTTATTCTTATACTTATATCAGGTGATGATTTTACAGATTTGGGCACGAGCACGATAAATTTAGCGCCAAAAATATGGACAATTTAAAAAAAAACAATTAGTTTCGATCAATTGCCATATTTTGGCATTCCTCTCAATTTTCTTTTAATAGCGGTCATATTCGTTGTTTTTTATAGTGCATGTGCATTTTTTTTGTGGGTTCCTGGCGTCTATCACACATGGGAAAGAAGATACTTAAAAGAAATGTTTCTTGGCACTTGTAATTCCTGTCTGTTGATTACATCTTTTGTAATCAAGGACATAACCTTAATTGTTGGTTATGTCTTTGATTAGCCATAATGTTTACAAAATGCAATTTCATTTCTAAATTTCAACTCCACTATAATATTGAAATTCGCCTGTTGAACTTCTATTCACAAAAAACTCTTTCTCGATTTCACAGTGCGAGCTTAAGTGTCAATCCGATACTAAACTCAGAATCAATAGAAGTTTTGCTTTCACGGTGTAAATTAAGTGATAGATTCCACTTAAATACAGGTTTAACTTAAGCCACCAGTCTACGGCTTAAGTGTCAATTCTGAGAGCATGGAGAAAACTTTCTCACACACAATGAAGTACTTCATTTCTGTTTTCAATCACAATTACAATTTTGTTCATGTTTTTCTTGCTTTGTGTATTCAATTGTTTACAATAGCACTCAATCCTTGACTTACTTAAACCACCCTTAAATATTGATTGTAAAAACGAAATATTTTTGAGTGAAGTCCTTGTTCAATCCTACACTTAGCTAAACCAGCAGATTAGGTTGTACTGTGAAATAGGGCATTTAAGTACAGCTTAAAGTTTTATGATCCACTATTTCATCGGCTTAAGTTAAGTTATACTTAGGACACTTTAGAGTTTACATTTCGAACCCTAAAAAATCGTAAAAAAAAGATTACCAACCGAATCTGCTTCTTAAAATTGCAAAAAAGTCAGCATTGTCAGATTCAATAACTAGTTAAGAATTGACTCTAGCTTGTGAAATAAGCGATTTCGCTCACAATGTAATTTATTAAGAATAACGGAAATATACATACCGCGAAAATCTCCAAAAACTATTTCTTTTACTGAAGCTTTTTACTGGAGAGTGAACTACAATAGCCGCGTGTTGTTTGTCCATCATTATAAATGGTGAAGTGATGTACGATTGAAACAAATTATTAGCAGTAACTTTAAGTTTTACCCGTCAATGTTGGTACTCTGACTTCATAAATAAATTTGTATTTAAAAAATAGAGCAAACGTCAGTGCAACATTTATATTTAAGTTAATGCTTCACAACTGTTTTTAACCATAATGAATCATTTTCAAACAATGGCAAGCTTTTTTTTTATGATTGTATTAGATTTTGTACAATACCGGTTTCAATTTCTTATTGCACAACAATAATATACTCCAAATTACTTAAAGTAACAACGTAATCTGCTTCATTACTGAGTTTTCCAAACGCAAATAATCTAATAAAAAAGTATGTACATCAAAAATTCGACAAATAAATCCATGAAAAGCCGACTTTTTGTGCATAAGAACACGTGGAAGTGTCAAACACAGCGAGACACAACGGCTGTTCTAGTCAGCATGAAATTTTAGAACCCGACATTTTTAGGGTTACTATGATTTCTTACTCCTAAATACTTTTTAATAGGTCAAGTAGACCAATTCCGCAAAATCTGCACTTAAAAGAGAACATTTTATATAAGATATGATGTATACATATGTGTATCAAAAGTAATACCGATCTTTTCAGGTCTTCCATTAAAAGTCTGCGGAGAGTTGTTATGAACTGGCAGCAGTATAATAATAATATTATGACTAGCGCTACAGTCCGTAAAGAGCCAGGTCTAGTTTCTCAGCAACCATTCGCGTTGTGCATGCTAATGTTCTGTCACTAATAGAAGTGACCTACAGAAGCTTTTTCTAGACAGTTATAGTCCTTGAGTGTCAGATTGGCAGTGACTCTTGGGACCGTGGAAGGTGTTTTTTTTTTTGGTACATACCAGCGATCGAACCTAGACGTCGACACCTCTATCCACCACGCATATTGACAATGGCAGTTAATATGAGGTATGTCTTGCTAGTCGTCGGGTATATTTCCAGTAATTGTAATCATCTTCATCTTGTGGCGCTACAGTCCGGGGTGAACCTGGGCCTCGGTCAACAATCCTCTCCAGCTGGCACGATCCTTGGCCAGCCGCCTCCAATTTCGCACTCCAAGTTGGTTGAGGTGCGCCATCGGGATCGTGGTTGTCCTCTATTGCGTTGTCCCACTGGTTCGGTATCGAAGACTCTTCGGACTGGAGCAGTGTTGTCCATTCGGTCAACTAGACTGACTAGACTCATGTCGCTGTACAGCCTGTACAATTCGTGGTTGAATATTCTTCTCCAAGAACCTTCAACGCAAACAGGACCAAAGATTGAACGCAGAACTTTTCTCTCGAAGAGACCAAGTGCGTCTTCATCCGTCTAGTCTAAGCTTCCGCGCCATACAGCAGGACAGGGATGATCAAGGTCTTATATAATGTGAGCTTGATCTTTCGGGAGAGGGCTCTGCTACTCAATTGCCTCTTGAGCTCAAAGAAACAGCGGTTGGCAAGAGTTATTCTGCGTTTGATCTCCGTGCTGATGTTATCGCACTATTAATTTGGGAGCCAAGGTAGATAAAGTCCTTTACTACCTCGAAGCTGCCTATGGTGACGTTCTGACCGAGTCGTCGATGTTGTGTGTCCTTTCTTGATGACAGCATATACTTTGTTTTGCCTCATTTACCGCTAAACCCATTTTTGCCGCTTCTGCCCCTCCAAGTATAATAATAATAATATGTGTGGCGCTACAGCCCTCAGGTGAGCAGGGCCTAGCTTCTTAGCAACCACTTGTGCGTGCTATTGTTCTCTCACGAGTGGCTTTGTTTGAGAAGCTTTGTCTAGACAGAAAATGCTCTTTGAGCATTGTCAGTGACTCGAAAGAGGTGGGGTCGCGAAAATTGTTTTCGTCGCACAGAGCAGGAATCGAACCTACGACGTCGAGGTTAGGGTCAACGCACATACCCACAACGCCACGGGCCACCACCTCTCTTCACGCATATATAAAGAATATATACATATATTAATATCAATATATATGGTATAAATCCACTGCTACATGAAAAAATTGTCGGAGAATAAGATCTGGAATGATTAATTGTAAAAAATCGCCTATATTCATCGACGTAGGCCACCAACGCTCCTCACGCATATATAAAAAGTAAAAGGACGCTACATCTGAGCTATGAAATATGCTGCTACGACATATGTATGGAATGGAATGTTACCTAAAATGATTAAATGTGAAAAATCGCCTATACATATTATATATGGTGCTACTTTCTCAAGTACAATGTTGAAAAAATGACATGACAGCGCGTCGCATGCCTAAAATCTCTTTTGACATTGAAGGTCTCTGGCTCTGGCTCTGGCAGTCCATCGGCACTAGCAGGCTTATTAGGCATCAGTTTGGCGATTGCTGCCGTCACTTCACTCAGGCCGTGAGGGCGGCTATATTGGATGGGTTATTCTGACAGCGTTAATTTGGTCGTCTTCATCGTTATTAGAGGTCTGCAATGAATGTCTTGAAACCAGTTTCAAGACATTCATATTTTTTCGAGTACCATATTCATTCCACTCATATCTTGAAAACTAAAATGAATACATCACCCGATGTTTGATTACCCATTGAATACTGTACCCACTGGCAACCAAGCATTTAGTTCAGTGTACTCACAAAAAATGAGTACACAACACTGAGTACACCGAGTGTAATGAATCCATTCAATCCATTCAATACAATGAATGGATTCAAAATGTTTACTGTTTCCAAATAAATGTATGTATTCTGACAAATCTTTATGAATATCATTTTTTTAACACTGGAATGTAAAAACATTATTTGCTTCACTAATATTGGGTCGAAACCAATTAAACTTCTTTTTCAGGTATTAACTGTCTGTCTGTTTGTCTGGCCGAAAGTTACTTACTTGTCCGAGGAAAATATTCGCTCTGATGAAGCACTACTCACTGGAGTAGATAGAATTTTGCAGCTAAACTTATATAACAACGGAAACTCTATTTGGTGCAAGCGCCACCATTGTAAGACATTAAAGCCATCATAATTCTGAGTGAATAATTCTTTATTTGCTTTATCTGAAGAATTCATAACTTCCACCGGTGGAATTATATCTTGAAACATGTCTTTATAGTCTGATAAAAGTCTACCCAGCTCTTCATTTAAAAATCGTTTCCTCTTCATTGAAGGAAGGAGGAAGCAGAACATTGGCGATGAATATGAACAGTTGTTAAATGAAGAGTCGGGTAGTCTTCACCTTCTATTAGGTCTATAACTTAATTCGTGCAGTGAGAGTGAGAGTGAGTCGAGCAGAATATCAAAAATTGGCTTGATTCATTCTTGGCTTCCAAGCGGGCTCATTTCTTTGGGATAAGATCCACAAATTGCCAGAAAGATGGCTAGATCAAGGTTTCAGATGGGCAGTACTTTAAATAATACTATTGTGCATGTTTGATTAAATAAACGTTCAATATACGCAATCATTTTTTGGAAGTTTCTTCAAAAGCAAAACTTGTTTGCATGGTGATATTGCTGGCCATTGAAATATCCGAATCGTTTGTTGAATAAAAATTTCTTGTACATGTTTGCAAAATAAAATTAACTTACATTACACATCAATTTGATTACCAACCTTTTTGTCTTCATTTGCTTAAAGCTACAATTCAAATACCCGCTGCGTTTATTTAGAATGAATGCATTCATATTAAATGAATGCATTCAGTTTAAAATGAATGCATTCATTTCACTCAGTGTGCTCGGTGTATTATTAACAGTTAAACTGGTACATGTTTTGTTTGAATGGAGAACCCACTTGTATGAATGACAACAAACAGAGTATTCATTTTGAAATCAGGTGATCGAATGGTGTAAAGTGGTTGAATTTTTTTATGTTTTAGTTACTTGTACAGTATTCTTATTCATATGATTGTAAAGAATAGAGTACACTGAAGTACTGTACATGTTTAGAGAAATAAACGAGTCCATTCGTGCAGACCTCTAATCGTTATACAAAGTCCATTCCAAAGTTCCCAGCACCGACTGTAATTCTACTACTAGGTTCCCATCCTTGTCCTTGCAGGCTCTCGTTCGGTTTTTGCGAACTTGACATGTTCTTTTTACCTGTTGGTGGAGTTTCCGAACATCGGTCCTGTAGTAACATCCCTCAATCTCCTCGATCGCACACTTCTCATGCTCTTTCTTTTTGAGAAGCCGATGCTGTATGCTATATCAAGCTATATCCAGGCAGGTTCAAATCTGATATCACGTTATTCTCATCTACCTGCGTTTCATTTAGCGCCAAGATAGTTAATTTATATTGAAATATGTGGACATACATAACATATGTGGATTTGCTCTAAGCCCACGAACGTTATTCACATCAACCCTAAAACTTCCCTTATAATACAATGCGGAGATATAAAAGACTTAAAGATATAAACACTTGCCTCAGCATGTCGTAGAGCTGAGAAAAGAGTTACTTAGACAAGCTTCTCATACACCCATTGGAGGACCTATAATAATAATAATATGGGAGCTACAGCCCGTAGAGAGCCAGGGCCTAGTTTTCAATCGTTTATTGCAGTCATCGTTCATTCAAAGACAGTACCTCACAAAATTGAGCGTACACCCATGGAGTAGCCGTAATTATTACCATTTCAATGCGAAGGACTGTTTTAAAAAATTTAAATGCAGTTTAGATTATTATTAATTTCATAATAATAATAGAAGAATAAAAACAAACAAAAAATAGTGAATTCATTCTTAAAATAAAAAAAACAAACACAATTAACTATATATCTATCTCTTCAAATCTGGTGATTGTGGAGGAGTTCTGAGCTGTTTTGAAGTATGATGGGGAGTAACCACTCCCGAACTATGTACATGTGAGGTATGCTTCGGAACATTGTCCTTTTGGAACCAAAAATCCGTGGGCAAAACTAGTTTTCTCGCAGATGCGATCATGTTTCTTTCTAAAATGTTTAAGCACATAATTTTTACCCTAGTTGTGTCAATAAATTCAAAATTGTGAGCGCTACTAGCTGCCATTGAACCCCAGATCATAATACATCCTCTTCCGTGTTTTACTGTTGGGCACATAATTTTTGTTTCAAGCGCCGTATTAGGCTCACACCACACAATTTGCCTACCATCTGAGCCAAATAAGGACTTCACCATGTCCTCAAATGAAAAAACGTCGCGCTAGGGCGACATTTCGGAGTAATAACGTTGAAGTAGTAGTAATTGAAGGAATTATTGTATTTAATTACAATGTCTCCCTGGATGACAATGATAGTGGTGATGAAGTAATTGATCCAAATTCTAACCCCATTAAAAAAGTGCATGTCTCCACTATAAAACTTCTTCTTCTTCTTGATTGGCGCTACAGTCCGTGGTGGACCTGGGCCTCAACTAACATCCCTCTCCAGCCAGCACGATCTTTCGCCAGCTGCCTCCAGTTGCGCACACCAAGTTGGTTGAGGTCCTTTTCAACTTGCGTGCGCCATCTAGTGCGAGGACGTCCTCTGTTGCGCTGTCCCAATGGCTCGGTGTCGAAGACTCTTCGGGCCGGAGCTGTGGTGTCCATCCGCTCTACATGACCTAGCCATCTTAAGCGTTGGATCCGAAGACGCTTAACTAGGTGCATGCCGCTGTACAGCCCGTATAGTTCGTGGTTGAACCTTCTCCTCCAAACGCCATCAACGCAAACAGGACCAAAGATCGTACGCAGAACTTTTCTCTGAAAACAACCAAGAGCTTCTTCATCCGCTTTCAATAGCGTCCATGTCTCTGCGCCATAGAGCAGGACTGGGATGATCAGGTTTTTATACAAGCTCAATTTGGTGTTTCGAGAGATGGCTCTGTTACTCAATTGCCTCTTGAGCCCAAAGAAACAGCGATTGGCAAGAGTAATTCTGCGCTTGATCTCGGTACTGGTGTTGTTGTCCCTATTTACTCCGGAGCCTAGGTAGACGAAGTCCTTGACTATCTCAAAGATTCTGCTGCCCAATATGACGCTCTGTCCGAGACGTCGATGTTGTGCGTCCTTCCGTGATGACAGCATGTACTTTGTTTTGCCCTGGTTTACCGCTAGACCCATTTTAGCCGCTTCCGCTTCAATACTAGCAAACGCCTCATTGACGGCTCGCTGTGTTCGTCCAATCACGTCAATGTCGTCCGCGTAAGCAAGCAGTTGAACGGACTTTTGGAAGATCGTGCCTCGGGTGCTTACGTTTGAGTTTCGCACGATCTTCTCAAGCATGATGTTAAAGAAGTCACATGACAGCGTGTCGCCTTGCCTAAAACCTTTTTTGACATTGAAGGTCTCGGTGAGTTCGTTACCGACCTTGATGGAGCAGCGAGAGTTCTCCATCGTCATCCTGCACAACCTGACGAGTTTGGCAGGAATGTCAAAACTAGACATGGCGCTGTATAGCTCGTCTCTATGCACGCTGTCATATGCGGCCTTGAAATCGACAAATAGGTGGTGGGTGTCGATCTGCATCTCTTGAGACTTTTCTAGGATCTGCCGTAATGTGAAAATTTGATCGATAGTGGACTTTCCTGGCCTGAAACCGCACTGATAAGGACCTATCAGGTTGTTGACAAAGGGCTTCAGGCGTTCACACAGAACGGCAGAGAGTATCTTATAAGCGATGTTAAGGAGGCTGATCCCTCTATAGTTGGCGCAGTCAAAGGGGTCTCCTTTCTTGTGGACCGGACAAACGACGCTGAGATTCCACTCATCGGAGATGCTTTCCTCCGACCATATCTTACAGATGAGCTGGTGCATGCGCCCAACCAGGTCATCTCCAGCTGCCTTAAACAGTTCCGCGGACAATCCGTCCGCTCCAACAGCTTTGTTCGACTTCAGTCTAGAAATCGCTTTCTTGACTTCGTCTAAGTCGGGGGGACGGAATTCGTGTTCATCATCGTCTAAATTGAGTGAAACATTCTGCCTGACAGCGGAATTTGTGTCGTCATCGCCGTTTAACAGTCTACAGAAATGATTTTTCCAAATTCTCAGCATCGACTGCGATTCTACTACTAGTTGTCCATTTTCGTCCCTGCAGGCTTCGGTCCGAGGTCTATATCTTCCTGATACTTGTTTTACCTTTTGGTTAAACTTTCGGACCTCCTTCCTGTCGTAACACCTCTCCATCTCCACGACCGCGTGCTTTTCATGCTCTTTCTTTTTCTTTCTGAGAAGCCGGTGCTCTTCCCTTCTCTTCTGTTCGTAGAGCTCACGAACAGCTCTCGTTGTTCGATGCAGCGTTGCCTTGTAGGCCTCCTGCTTGGCTGCATGTACCTGCCTGCACTCGTCATCAAACCATGGGTTCCTTCTGGGTGGCGTCGTGAAAAAAGCGCTGCCTTCCCTCTTTGTAGCAATCACCGTAGTAGATGTCGCAGTTTCTCATCTTCCTTTTGCCCGGCCCATCCCATCGCATCTCCTGGATGGCGGTGACGTCTGCTTTGTAGCAGTCCAGGGCCCTCGCGAGTTCATCGGCTGCACGTGGTCTGTTCAGGGACCTCACATTCCACGTGCAGAACCGAAAATCATTGTCCTTTGATCGTTTGCTGGGGTCGTCAACTTTGAATCCGTCCATATCCGAGGCCTGTTGTCGGTTCGTAACCGTTGGTTTTTTGTGTTGTGAGGGATTTAACCTCACGCACAACCTACAACTGGTAGGCCAGGCCCATTATTTGACCCTCGGGCAGAGGGGGATCGCTGCATACATTGGTTCACCACACAACGGTTGTTGTGATGGCTATCCAGGGGCGCCACTAGGAGGCTGTATGTCAACTTGACTTATGGACAAGCAGGGATCGCGCTGGCATCCTACCAGGTTGGGTGCAGTCAGCAACTTTGCCCTGTGTACATAAGCCCATGCCCCCCCACTATAAAACTATTGCATACAAATTCTGAATTTGTGCATAATTTGATGCAATCCTTGAACATCACTAACTACTCAATTAGAAAACTATCAATTGGAATAAAAATTGCTTGTGAAACACTCGAAGTATACACCCAAGTGCTAAACTCTCTGAAACAAAGGAATTGCCAATTCTTTTCCCACGATCTAAAGAGTGTAAGATTATTTAAAGTTGCTCTGTTTGGTTTAGAGAACATTAAAATCGATGAACTCAAAGCTGAGCTTTGTGACCGCGGTCTCAAATACATCGAAGTGAAAAAAATAGTAAAGAAATACGATCACTATAATAATAATAATAATAATAATATGGGAGGCGCTAAAGTCCGTAGGGGGCCAGGGCCTATATATACTATAATGATACCACTTATATCGTGACCTTTGAAAATGATTCCATAAAATTAAATGAACTTACGAAAAATTAAAAATCATTATTCTATATATGCAAGTTTTCTGGAGTTTTCAACGAAGAATGAAAGGTAAAGGTAAAATATTTGGCCACGGCGAAAAGAATTGCCACGTTAAAACCTTTTGCGGCATTTGTGCCGGCTCTCACAATACAAACGTATGTGTAAATTCACATACTTATAAATATGTTAATTGCGGTGGCGATCATAAATCCAACGATGAGAGATGTTTTTCCAGAACTAGAAACTTGGAAATAAGAGAAAAATCTTTCAAACCCAGCACTTTTCTACAAAAAAGCTTTTCATCAACTCAACACATGGAGATCTTAAAATGCAAAAGATTCCACTTCAACGCACCATATGTCTCAACAAAACGCTTCTATGTCATTGAACTCTATATTGGACTTTCGGCTCTACCTCATCACAACATTCATAATACATATAATAACATATATAATACACTCATAATGCAACTGATAACATGTATTTGACTGGGCAGTTTCCCAAAAAAAAAAAAACAAAACAAAAAAACGCACAGTGGCGTCGATCAATCGCAATATCTGCAACAGCAGCGGCAACAACAAGAATAATCTTTTTTCGTTTGAGGAAATTAATGAATTAATTATGGACTTTATTTCTGATATATCAAAATGCAGTTCTAAATTTCAACAATTCAAATTTATTGCACATTTAGCTACTAAGTAACTGTACAATAATGTTAATTAATACAAATTTAAAAATATTTAATTGGAATGCTAAAATTTTAAACAGCAAAAGAATAGAATTTATGAATTTTTTTACTAACAATAATATTGATATCGGTATAGTAATTAAAACTGGCCTTAAAAGTAACAGCCCAAACTTATCAACCGCGATTTATAAGAGCTATAGAGTTGACAGATTTAATAGAAGAGATGGAGGTGTAGCTATTCTTGTCCGTAGATCAGTTCAACACTCGCCCTTACCTGTCATCCGCACACATTTTATGGAAAATGTAGTAATTGAAGTCAAGCATGAATACAAAAGTGTAAGAATATGCTGTGTGTATTTTCCTCGTGCAATTTCATTAACTGAGAGCAAACAACTTTTGGTTAGAGATTTACAAAGCTTACTCATTACAGGAAGTGATGTTATTCTCGCTGGTGATTTTAACTGTCGTCATCGTGATTGGGGTTGTGTCTGCGCAAGTACTTTCCAGAATATTATCCCATTTTGTATTTACCATTCGTTATCCCCTTAATCCTTCATATGTACCTGCCGATTTCACTCGATATTTTTATCACTAACCATCCTATTTTAATGTGTTAACCTGTAACTGTGAATGATCTTTACTCTGACCACTATCTTGATCTTTTTTAAGTTCGTTTCGTCAATTATGAGCTCAGATCTGTTTTTTATAACTTCAAGAAAACAAACTGGACTAAATAATATTCAAAAATAAACTTAGGACTTACTGGCGTTACCTATGATATAGATAGAGTTTTCTGTAGTCATAATGTTGATACTATAGCGAATAACTTTATTATGTTGTAGCCGAAGCAATTGTAAATAGTGTTCCAAGAAAGAATAAGTCTATTTCTCCTCTAAAATTACCAAATTACATGATCGAACACATACAAATCCGAAATAGTATTAAAAGAAATTGACAGCGATATCGGCAACGAAATCTTAAGCTAGCTTTAAATGAAACCAAAAACTAAAATCTTTAGATAAAAATTGCAAACCATTTTGGAACATCGCCAAAGCAATCGACATATACCTGCAATAATATGTGATGATGAGACCTTCTTCACAGACAAAGAGAAGGCAGATTTACTTTCTAAAACCTTCTCAGCAAATCATCTTGTCTCGAGTAATTTAGAAGAAACGGAAAGTGATACTCTGGTTAATGAAGCAACCACAGTTTTTAACAATGATAGCTTTATCACTCCAAAATAACGTATTTTTTTTCGAGTGAACACCATCACATATATTTTAAAAACTCTGAAGGTCAACAAAACTGGTCATTTAAACGGTATCAGAAACATGTTCTTGAAACGTCTGCCACAATCGGGCATAAAATATCTTACATTTCTTGTCAATGCGTGCCTTAAGACACATAATTTCCCTGACAAGTGGAAAATAGCAAAAGTTATACCCAAAACTACGGAGTGCCCCAGCAGGTTATAGACCTACTAGACTTAGACTTAGCAGTGTTAGAAAATTTTTAAAAAATGTAAGAAACTAATCCTAGAATTTACAATCGATAATGCAATATTTCCCGATACTCAATTCGGTTTCAGACAATCCCATAATACTTCCCATCAATCCTTTTTTTTTTTAAGATGTGTTATCATATATTAATAGGCAAATCTACTGGTGTGATTATATTTGATGTGGAGAAGGCCTTCGATACAGTCTGGCATTGCGGTCTTATTTACCAAATGCCAAATAGTCCAACGTTTTTTTTCAAATAATCATTGTTTTTGAGCCCATGTTAATACATGTTCGTCAAGCCCCAATAACGTTTTCATGGTTCGTCCACAAGGCTCAGTTCTCGCTCCAATTCTGTATAGTATATACACATCTTACTTTCCATATTTGCCTAACTGCCAGTTGGCACTATTTGCAGACGATACTGTAATATACACATCGCATGATACTCTTAAATGCAAGTGAGATACACAGTTACTTCAATAGGTGGAAAATAAAAATTAATTCTGAGAAAACTCAAGCTGTCTTTTTCACCAGAAAAAGAAAACCTTGTTTTCTTCCTCAGAATCCAATTTCCATTTTTGGTCCCCGGATAAATTGGAATTTGCCTGTAAAATATCTGGGAATATACTTGGATTCGAAACTTATCTTTAGTTGCCATTTCACGCAGACGTTAAAAAAAATAAAGATTGCGACCGCTTTATTATACTCATTAATAAACAGGAAGTCACAACTATCCATTGAAAACAAAATTATTACATTTAAAGTAATCTTCCAGCCAATATTAACTTACGGCTGCCCGATTTGGGGTGGTATGGCCAAATATCATATAAAAAGACTTCAAGTTGCTCAGAACAAAATCTTAAAAATGATCTTCAACTTACCATGGCACTTTTCTACAAATGAACTGCATACAAGGGCTGGTGTTGAACGGGTTTACGAATGTATTGAACAGCTTATAAGCAACTTTAATATTCGTTGCGCTCTTGCGGAGTCATAAACAATCTTGCAGTATAAATGTTATTAATATAGTAAATAATTAGTGGTAGTTATTTATCCGTTTATACATAATTTATTTATTTTGTCGTTCTTTTTTTTATTTATATATTTATCTATTTACCCATTTATTTATAATTTATATATTTATTATTTATTATTATTGTTATTTATTTATTTATTATTATTGTTATTTATTTATTTATTCTTCTTCTTTGATTGGCGCTACAGTCCGGGGTGGACCTGGGCCTCAACCAACATGCCTCTCCAGCCAGCACGATCTTTCGCCAGCTGCCTCCAGTTGCGCACACCAAGTTGGTTGAGGTCCTTTTCCACTTGTGCGCGCCATCTAGTGCGAGGACGTCCTCTGTTGCGCTGTCCCAATGGCTCGGTGTCGAAGACTCTTCGGGCCGGAGCTGTGGTGTCCATCCGCTCTACATGCCCTAGCCATCTTAAGCGTTGGATCCGAAGACGCTTAACTAGGTGCATGCCGCTATACAGCCCGTATAGTTCGTGGTTGAACCTTCTCCTCCAAACGCCATCAACGCAAACAGGACCAAAGATCGTACGCAGAACTTTTCTCTCAAAACAACTAAGAGCTTCTTCATCCGCTTTCAATAGCGACCATGTCTCTGCGCCATAGAGCATTACTGGGATGATCAGGGTTTTATACAAGGTCAATTTGGAGTTTCGAGAGATGGCTCTGTTACTCAATTGCCTCTTGAGCCCAAAGAAACAGCGATTGGCAAGAGTAATCCTGCGCTTGATCTCGGTACTGGTGTTGTTTTCCCTATTTACTCCAGAGCCTAGGTAGACGAAGTCCTTGACTACCTCAAAGTTTCTGCTGCCCAATATGACGCTCTGTCCGAGACGTCGACGTTGTGCGTCCTACCGTGATGACAGCATGTACTTTGTTTTACCCTGCTTTTTTAGACGCTTCCGCTTCAATGCCAGCAGACGCTTTATTGACGGCTCGCTGTGTTCGTCCAATCACGTCAATGTCGTCCGCGTAAGCAAGCAGTTGACCGGAATTTTGGAAGATCGTGCTTCGGACGTTTACGTTTGAGTTTCGCACGATCTTCTCAAGCATGATGTTAAAGAAGTCACATGACAGCGTGTCGCCTTGCCTTAAACCTTTTTTGACATTGAAGGTCTCGGTGAGTTCGTTACCGACCTTGATGGAGCAGCGAGAGTTCTCCATCGTCATCCTGCACAACCTGACGAGCTTGGCAGGAATGTCAAAACTAGACATGGCGCTGTACACGACAAATAGGTGGTGGGTGTCGATCTGCATCTCTTGAGTCTTTTCTAGGATCTGCCGTAATGTGAAAATTTGATCGATAGTGGACTTTCCTGGCCTGAAACCGCACTGATAAGGACCTATCAGGTTGTTGACAAAGGGCTTCAGGCGTTCACACAGAACGGCAGAGAGTATCTTATAAGCGATGTTAAGGAGGCTGATCCCTCTATAGTTGGCGCAGTCAAAGGGGTCTCCTTTCTTGTGGACCGGACAAACGACGCTGAGATTCCACTCATCGGAGATGCTTTCCTCCGACCATATCTTACAGATGAGCTGGTGCATGCGCCCAACCAGGTCATCTCCAGCTGCCTTAAACAGTTCCGCGGACAATCCGTCCGCTCCAACAGCTTTGTTCGACTTCAGTCTAGAAATCGCTTTCTTGACTTCGTCTAAGTCGGGGGGACGGAATTCGTGTTCATCATCGTCTAAATTGAGTGAAACATTCTGCCTGACAGCGGAATTTGTGTCGTCATCGCCGTTTAACAGTCTACAGAAATGATTTTTCCAAATTCTCAGCATCGACTGCGATTCTACTACTAGTTGTCCATTTTCGTCCCTGCAGGCTTCGGTCCGAGGTCTATATCTTCCTGATACTTGTTTTACCTTTTGGTTAAACTTTCGGACCTCCTTCCTGTCGTAACACCTCTCCATCTCCACGACCGCGTGCTTTTCATGCTCTTTCTTTTTCTTTCTGAGAAGCCGGTGCTCTTCCCTTCTCTTCTGTTCGTAGAGCTCACGAACAGCTCTCGTTGTTCGATGCAGCGTTGCCTTGTAGGCCTCCTGCTTGGCTGCATGTACCTGCCTGCACTCGTCATCAAACCATGGGTTCCTTCTGGGTGGCGTCGTGAAAAAAGCGCTGCCTTCCCTCTTTGTAGCAATCACCGTAGTAGATGTCGCAGTTTCTCATCTTCCTTTTGCCCGGCCCATCCCATCGCATCTCCTGGATGGCGGTGACGTCTGCTTTGTAGCAGTCCAGGGCCCTCGCGAGTTCATCGGCTGCACGTGGTCTGTTCAGGGACCTCACATTCCACGTGCAGAACCGAAAATCATTGTCCTTTGATCGTTTGCTGGGGTCGTCAACTTTGAATCCGTCCATATCCGAGGCCTGTTGTCGGTTCGTAACCGTTGGTTTTTTGTGTTGTGAGGGATTTAACCTCACGCACAACCTACAACTGGTAGGCCAGGCCCATTATTTGACCCTCGGGCAGAGGGGGATCGCTGCATACATTGGTTCACCACACAACGGTTGTTGTGATGGCTATCCAGGGGCGCCACTAGGAGGCTGTATGTCAACTTGACTTATGGACAAGCAGGGATCGCGCTGGCATCCTACCAGGTTGGGTGCAGTCAGCAACTTTGCCCTGTGTACATAAGCCCATGCCCCCCCACTATAAAACTATTGCATACAAATTCTGAATTTGTGCATAATTTGATGCAATCCTTGAACATCACTAACTACTCAATTAGAAAACTATCAATTGGAATAAAAATTGCTTGTGAAACACTCGAAGTATACACCCAAGTGCTAAACTCTCTGAAACAAAGGAATTGCCAATTCTTTTCCCACGATCTAAAGAGTGTAAGATTATTTAAAGTTGCTCTGTTTGGTTTAGAGAACATTAAAATCGATGAACTCAAAGCTGAGCTTTGTGACCGCGGTCTCAAATACATCGAAGTGAAAAAAATAGTAAAGAAATACGATCACTATAATAATAATAATAATAATAATAATATGGGAGGCGCTAAAGTCCGTAGGGGGCCAGGGCCTATATATACTATAATGATACCACTTATATCGTGACCTTTGAAAATGATTCCATAAAATTAAATGAACTTACGAAAAATTAAAAATCATTATTCTATATATGCAAGTTTTCTGGAGTTTTCAACGAAGAATGAAAGGTAAAGGTAAAATATTTGGCCACGGCGAAAAGAATTGCCACGTTAAAACCTTTTGCGGCATTTGTGCCGGCTCTCACAATACAAACGTATGTGTAAATTCACATACTTATAAATATGTTAATTGCGGTGGCGATCATAAATCCAACGATGAGAGATGTTTTTCCAGAACTAGAAACTTGGAAATAAGAGAAAAATCTTTCAAACCCAGCACTTTTCTACAAAAAAGCTTTTCATCAACTCAACACATGGAGATCTTAAAATGCAAAAGGTTCCACTTCAACGCACCATATGTCTCAACAAAACGCTTCTATGTCATTGAACTCTATATTGGACTTTCGGCTCTACCTCATCACAACATTCATAATACATATAATAACATATATAATACACTCATAATGCAACTGATAACATGTATTTGACTGGGCAGTTTCCCAAAAAAAAAAAAACAAAACAAAAAAACGCACAGTGGCGTCGATCAATCGCAATATCTGCAACAGCAGCGGCAACAACAAGAATAATCTTTTTTCGTTTGAGGAAATTAATGAATTAATTATGGACTTTATTTCTGATATATCAAAATGCAGTTCTAAATTTCAACAATTCAAATTTATTGCACATTTAGCTACTAAGTAACTGTACAATAATGTTAATTAATACAAATTTAAAAATATTTAATTGGAATGCTAAAATTTTAAACAGCAAAAGAATAGAATTTATGAATTTTTTTACTAACAATAATATTGATATCGGTATAGTAATTAAAACTGGCCTTAAAAGTAACAGCCCAAACTTATCAACCGCGATTTATAAGAGCTATAGAGTTGACAGATTTAATAGAAGAGATGGAGGTGTAGCTATTCTTGTCCGTAGATCAGTTCAACACTCGCCCTTACCTGTCATCCGCACACATTTTATGGAAAATGTAGTAATTGAAGTCAAGCATGAATACAAAAGTGTAAGAATATGCTGTGTGTATTTTCCTCGTGCAATTTCATTAACTGAGAGCAAACAACTTTTGGTTAGAGATTTACAAAGCTTACTCATTACAGGAAGTGATGTTATTCTCGCTGGTGATTTTAACTGTCGTCATCGTGATTGGGGTTGTGTCTGCGCAAGTACTTTCCAGAATATTATCCCATTTTGTATTTACCATTCGTTATCCCCTTAATCCTTCATATGTACCTGCCGATTTCACTCGATATTTTTATCACTAACCATCCTATTTTAATGTGTTAACCTGTAACTGTGAATGATCTTTACTCTGACCACTATCTTGATCTTTTTTAAGTTCGTTTCGTCAATTATGAGCTCAGATCTGTTTTTTATAACTTCAAGAAAACAAACTGGACTAAATAATATTCAAAAATAAACTTAGGACTTACTGGCGTTACCTATGATATAGATAGAGTTTTCTGTAGTCATAATGTTGATACTATAGCGAATAACTTTATTATGTTGTAGCCGAAGCAATTGTAAATAGTGTTCCAAGAAAGAATAAGTCTATTTCTCCTCTAAAATTACCAAATTACATGATCGAACACATACAAATCCGAAATAGTATTAAAAGAAATTGACAGCGATATCGGCAACGAAATCTTAAGCTAGCTTTAAATGAAACCAAAAACTAAAATCTTTAGATAAAAATTGCAAACCATTTTGGAACATCGCCAAAGCAATCGACATATACCTGCAATAATATGTGATGATGAGACCTTCTTCACAGACAAAGAGAAGGCAGATTTACTTTCTAAAACCTTCTCAGCAAATCATCTTGTCTCGAGTAATTTAGAAGAAACGGAAAGTGATACTCTGGTTAATGAAGCAACCACAGTTTTTAACAATGATAGCTTTATCACTCCAAAATAACGTATTTTTTTTCGAGTGAACACCATCACATATATTTTAAAAACTCTGAAGGTCAACAAAACTGGTCATTTAAACGGTATCAGAAACATGTTCTTGAAACGTCTGCCACAATCGGGCATAAAATATCTTACATTTCTTGTCAATGCGTGCCTTAAGACACATAATTTCCCTGACAAGTGGAAAATAGCAAAAGTTATACCCAAAACTACGGAGTGCCCCAGCAGGTTATAGACCTACTAGACTTAGACTTAGCAGTGTTAGAAAATTTTTAAAAAATGTAAGAAACTAATCCTAGAATTTACAATCGATAATGCAATATTTCCCGATACTCAATTCGGTTTCAGACAATCCCATAATACTTCCCATCAATCCTTTTTTTTTTTAAGATGTGTTATCATATATTAATAGGCAAATCTACTGGTGTGATTCTATTTGATGTGGAGAAGGCCTTCGATACAGTCTGGCATTGCGGTCTTATTTACCAAATGCCAAATAGTCCAACGTTTTTTTTCAAATAATCATTGTTTTTGAGCCCATGTTAATACATGTTCGTCAAGCCCCAATAACGTTTTCATGGTTCGTCCACAAGGCTCAGTTCTCGCTCCAATTCTGTATAGTATATACACATCTTACTTTCCATATTTGCCTAACTGCCAGTTGGCACTATTTGCAGACGATACTGTAATATACACATCGCATGATACTCTTAAATGCAAGTGAGATACACAGTTACTTCAACAGGTGGAAAATAAAAATTAATTCTGAGAAAACTCAAGCTGTCTTTTTCACCAGAAAAAGAAAACCTTGTTTTCTTCCTCAGAATCCAATTTCCATTTTTGGTCCCCGGATAAATTGGAATTTGCCTGTAAAATATCTGGGAATATACTTGGATTCGAAACTTATCTTTAGTTGCCATTTCACGCAGACGTTAAAAAAAATAAAGATTGCGACCGCTTTATTATACTCATTAATAAACAGGAAGTCACAACTATCCATTGAAAACAAAATTATTACATTTAAAGTAATCTTCCAGCCAATATTAACTTACGGCTGCCCGATTTGGGGTGGTATGGCCAAATATCATATAAAAAGACTTCAAGTTGCTCAGAACAAAATCTTAAAAATGATCTTCAACTTACCATGGCACTTTTCTACAAATGAACTGCATACAAGGGCTGGTGTTGAACGGGTTTACGAATGTATTGAACAGCTTATAAGCAACTTTAATATTCGTTGCGCTCTTGCGGAGTCATAAACAATCTTGCAGTATAAATGTTATTAATATAGTAAATAATTAGTGGTAGTTATTTATCCGTTTATACATAATTTATTTATTTTGTCGTTCTTTTTTTTTATTTATATATTTATCTATTTACCCATTTATTTATAATTTATATATTTATTATTTATTATTATTGTTATTTATTTATTTATTATTATTGTTATTTATTTATTTATTCTTCTTCTTTGATTGGCGCTACAGTCCGGGGTGGACCTGGGCCTCAACCAACATGCCTCTCCAGCCAGCACGATCTTTCGCCAGCTGCCTCCAGTTGCGCACACCAAGTTGGTTGAGGTCCTTTTCCACTTGTGCGCGCCATCTAGTGCGAGGACGTCCTCTGTTGCGCTGTCCCAATGGCTCGGTGTCGAAGACTCTTCGGGCCGGAGCTGTGGTGTCCATCCGCTCTACATGCCCTAGCCATCTTAAGCGTTGGATCCGAAGACGCTTAACTAGGTGCATGCCGCTATACAGCCCGTATAGTTCGTGGTTGAACCTTCTCCTCCAAACGCCATCAACGCAAACAGGACCAAAGATCGCACCCAGAACTTTTTTCTCAAAACACGTAAGAGCTTCTTCATCCGCTTTCAATAGCAACCACGTCTATGCGCCATAGAGCATTACTGGGATGATCAGGGTTTTATACAAGGTCAATTTGGAGTTTCGAGAGATGGCTCTGTTACTCAATTGCCTCTTGAGCCCAAAGAAACAGCGATTGGCAAGAGTAATCCTGCGCTTGATCTCGGTACTGGTGTTGTTTTCCCTATTTACTCCAGAGCCTAGGTAGACGAAGTCCTTGACTACCTCAAAGTTTCTGCTGCCCAATATGACGCTCTGTCCGAGACGTCGACGTTGTGCGTCCTACCGTGATGACAGCATGTACTTTGTTTTACCCTGCTTTTTTAGACGCTTCCGCTTCAATGCCAGCAGACGCTTTATTGACGGCTCGCTGTGTTCGTCCAATCACGTCAATGTCGTCCGCGTAAGCAAGCAGTTGACCGGAATTTTGGAAGATCGTGCTTCGGACGTTTACGTTTGAGTTTCGCACGATCTTCTCAAGCATGATGTTAAAGAAGTCACATGACAGCGTGTCGCCTTGCCTTAAACCTTTTTTGACATTGAAGGTCTCGGTGAGTTCGTTACCGACCTTGATGGAGCAGCGAGAGTTCTCCATCGTCATCCTGCACAACCTGACGAGCTTGGCAGGAATGTCAAAACTAGACATGGCGCTGTATAGCTCGTCTCTATGCACGCTGTCATATGCGGCCTTGAAATCGACAAATAGGTGGTGGGTGTCGATCTGCATCTCTTGAGTCTTTTCTAGGATCTGCCGTAATGTGAAAATTTGATCGATAGTGGACTTTCCTGGCCTGAAACCGCACTGATAAGGACCTATCAGGCTGTTGACAAAGGGCTTCAGGCGTTCACACAGAACGGCAGAGAGTATCTTATAAGCGATGTTAAGGAGGCTGATCTCTTTATAGTTGGCGCAGTCAAAGGGGTCTCCTTTCTTGTGGACCGGACAAACGACGCTGAGATTCCACTCATCGGGCATGCTTTCCTCCGACCATATCTTACAGATGAGCTGGTGCATGCGCCCAACCAGGTCATCTCCAGCTGCCTTAAACAGTTCCGCGGACAATCCGTCCGCTCCAACAGCTTTGTTCGACTTCAGTCTAGAAATCGCTTTCTTGACTTCGTCTAAGTCGGGGGGACGGAATTCGTGTTCATCATCGTCTAAATTGAGTGAAACATTCTGCCTGACAGCGGAATTTGTGTCGTCATCGTCGTTTAACAGTCTACAGAAATGATTTTTCCAAATTCTCAGCATCGACTGCGATTCTACTACTAGTTGTCCATTTTCGTCCCTGCAGGCTTCGGTCCGAGGTCTATATCTTCCTGATACTTGTTTTAGCTTTTGGTAAAACTTTCGGACCTCCTTCCTGTCGTAACACCTCTCCATCTCCACGACCGCGCGCTTCTCATGCTCTTTCTTTTTCTTTCTGAGAAGCCGGTGCTCTTCCCTTCTCTTCTGTTCGTAGAGCTCACGAACAGCTCTCGTTGTTCGATGCAGCGTTGCCTTGTAGGCCTCCTGCTTGGCTGCATGTACCTGCCTGCACTCGTCATCAAACCATGGGTTCCTTCTGGGTGGCGTCGTGAAACCCAGCACATCAGTGGCAGCTTCTTTGATGGCTTTTTGACAACGTTTCCATTCTTCTTCTATTGAATGTGCAGGCAGCGTCGAACTTTCAGAGAGTTTCAGTTAGACTCGGTCGGCAATGTTCCTAGCGGTCGATTGCGATTGTAGCTTTCCGACGTCAAACCGTAGTGTTCTTTCTCGACTCCGTACTTCTCTCGATATCCTCATCTTTACCTTGGCTACAACAAGGAAATGGTCCGAATCGATGTTGGCTCCTCGGAACGTTCGGACATCGAGAATATTGGAGGAGTGTCTTGCGTCGATCGCAACGTGATCAATCTGGTTGACGGTTGATTGATCAGGAGACCGCCAGGTCCCCTTATGGATGTTGAGGTGTGGGAACCGCGTGGTTCACAGAGAGGTTACGCCCCGAGGCGAAATCTACCAGCCTGAGTCCGTTTCCGGATGTGTTGTCGTGCAGGCTGTGTTTTCCGATGAGTCTAGCAAAGATTTCTTCCTTGCCCAGTTGTGCGTTGAAATCTCCTAGAAAAATCTTGGTGTCATAGCTGGGGCATCGATCGTATGTTCTTTCTAGGAGAACGTAGAAGTCATCCTTGCTATCATCATCCTTCTCCTCCGTCGGGGCTTGTGCGCAAATCAGGCTGATGTTCCCGAATTTAGCCTTGATTTATTTATTCATATTCATATATATGAATCATTTATTTAATTTTATAAAGTTTGATACTTCGTAAGAGTTCAAAGACACAAATTTTTTTTTGGTATTTTTTTCTCTTTTGTTACCAGGTTTTTGTTTGCACTTTTCCTCGATTTTTTAATTTGCCTTTCATGAACCTGTTTTTCTAAAATCTATAACTGTTTCAAAGTAGCAAGGTACTCTGGTGCCAAATCTCTATGTATATGTAAAATGTGCAATACTAATACTGTAATTACAAATTTCATGTGCGAAATAAAGATAAAATAACTCTAAATAAAATGACTTCTTCTTGTTAGCAGCCGAAATAAAAGGTCCGTTAAAGAAAACTAAATATATAAATAAATAAATTTTTTCTCCGTATCACACCACGATCGGCTTCTACTGACAAAGGATTCTGTATCGTTGTAGAAACTTCTGACGCTAATTTTGGTATACTAATTTTTGGGCTACACTTAACTTTACGAACAATTAAAAAAAATAAAAATATCAATATTGCCGAAAGCAATCCCAAAATGCTGCAACTAATCTATCGCTCTTTGAACGACAGACTCATTGAATTCCATTATAATAGTACACAAGCAGGAAACCAAATGTTTTCGGAAGGAATCTCGCTCAGAAGGATATGAACGAACGAAAAATAAGTTCATATGAGCGAACGAACGAAACAAAAGTATTGAATTGTTTCTTCTCTTTCATTCATATCGTTCGGAACAAAGCTGCCGAGACGAAAGAATCATTACAATCACCAATTCTTTTGAGTGAACGGGTCTTTGCTGCTTTGATAGGTAGCAGCAACTGCAATAGCGTTTCCCGCTCAAGAATAAAATTAAGCCACATGTTTTGTTTACAATTCTCGTGAGTCGGTATTTTAATGTACACAGATAACTGGTAAAATGAATAGTCAACGAAAGACATTGTGCCTTTACAATGGCAAATAGTAAAATTCTGTAATATATTGGTCTTCTTCTTATGATGTGTTTGTCAATCTAAATTAATAGAAACTACTAAATAATATAAATATTATTTAAAAAAATAAAAGTTTAATTTTCCTTTCCACAATGTGTATGTAAAAAATAGCAATTTCAACCGCTCTCATCTCGATCTACGTCAAGCGCGAAAAAATGTCAAAATAAAAGTTTAATTTTGTATCCATAATTCTTGGTTTACTATGACGCCACTAGTGGCGGAAGGGTCAGTAGGGTTTTTCGTTTGCTGTTTTTTTTTTGTGCGCAATGCACCGACGGAGACAATTGCACGTGTCGGACACAGAATGAATTTCCTAGTAAAGCAAAATACGAAATTTTTTGACTAATACCTATTAAAAATCAATTATTTAATGGCATTATGAAGGTTTAACTAGTATGTTATCCTGAATAATGTATGCAAAAGTACATATTTAAAATTTGTCAATGTGGATTTACTGTGCAGGAAAATACAGTAATTTTAAGTGGTCCACAATGGAAAGAAATATATATGTGGAATGAATGAAACCCTTAACCACCTGACACTGGCTTCAGAGACTGCAGCGACTCTTCAAGTTCACTGCATTTTAAAAATTTTACGAATGTTACTCTTATTAATGTTTTTTGAGTCTTGAAAATAATACCAATGTCACATTAGCGAGTTTGAGCGGTTGGACTAACAGTAAGATTAATTCGTTGAAAATATTAACGGATTACGCGGTCTCGCGTTGAAAGCTCACTTCGAAAACCAGAGCAGGAAGTTCTAAGTGGAGCTACTCTGCTCCAGTAGCTGTAGATTTGTTTTCTTCATCATTATTTTTCAATTTTGGTGTATCGTCGAAGGATTTGTGTAAGTAATTAGTAAGGGTTTATTCTTTTTATATTACTATTTATATTACTTGAATGTGTGATTTAAGCGCGCGCATGCATTTATAAAAACGTTACTTTATATTGTTTTTTGCACATATATACATATGTATATGTTTGTACATATCTAAGTATTCTTAGATAAATAAGATGACTAAAGGACAAATTATAGGAATTGTTCGTATCTGTTATTTAATTCTTTTTGATAATTTATATTTAAATATGTGTTTCATACACTTAAATATTTCCCTTCTACCAATTATATGTTGATTAAACAAAAGATAATTAGCTCCGAAAATTGTTCATTAGTGTGATGATTATTTGCAATTGGCCTTTGTGTTGACAAAAAGTGCTAACTAAAATTTTGCCTTTTGCAAATACATATATTTAAAGTACCAAAACTATTATTTAAGACGACTCAGAAGCGGAAACCTTTTTGAAATTTTTTTTTGAAGAGATTCGTTTTGTACGAATTCGACAGCAGTTCAAATATTAGTTGAAAATGTCATAATAATCCTTAAAGTATGAAATATAATAAATAAATATAACACAAAGGCTTGACCATCATAATCATCATCTAATTTTTAAAATATTTTATTTCAATTATAAAATTTGTTAAAATTGTTCTTTTTCTAATTTTAAACTGCTTGAGAATTATAATAAATCTTATCTCTTCATAAAATTTCTCCAAAGGTTTCCTGGAATAATTACAACCACTGATATTTTAAAAAGGTACGTTGCGATACATTTTTCCCCCTTGTAAGTTAAATATGACTGATTAGTTAATATTTGTCTAGAGTTTGAAGTACATAGAATCTTTATAAAGTCAGTAAGGTAATTGAAGTGGTAAACATTTCAGATGAAATTGGTAAATTATCACATTATCGTTAACACACTTCGTTTTTGGCAAGATGTTCATACAACCAGGATAGAATATATTTTTTATACATCAAAAATTAAGCGACGATACATGTTATGCAACTAATCTAAACAATTAACTAAAAAATTAACGTATGTATATGTAAATACAAATATGTGCTTGATATCAGCCAGTTGCTGCATCTTATAGCATGGTTTGACATTTTGTTTAGTTCAGCTATACATATGTACTTACTCTTCTATATTTCACAGTAATATACATTGACCATATCTATCTTAAACAGTAATTTGCCAATCCTCTGAAAATGAGGTATACAATTAGAAAGGATATTTTTTTATACGACGCTGTCATATTCCACATAAATAAACAAAATATAATATGCATATAAAAATGTGGTGTCTAGATTTATAGAGTACTTATACAACACAGTAATTAACTCTAGTAGCTTTGAAGAAAGAAACAAGTATTTAATCAAACATTCTGAACAAAATGTTTTATTTATATGAATTATGATGGATCAAGACACAAATATTACTTATTATATTTCTCATCCATATTTAAGAAGTCTATCGCAAATCCGCAATAGAAAAAAAACTAAATCGAGCAATTTCAGTAATTGTTCACAAAACTAGTTAAAAGTTATAAATTCTTACATTGAATTTATGAATAAAAGTTATTAATTGCATTGCAACGCTTGAGGTATAAAGTACATTAGTGCATTTAGAAATTTATACATTTCTTTTGTTTTCATATGAATTTATTAAAAAAAAACTGCTTTTAAAGGAATGTATAGATAAAATTGGCCCCGTCGTTGATTCCATATTAATTGTTGTTCGCTTTGTATATGTTATTAATATTGTATTGTATCCTATACATAAAATATATACACAAGGCTGTAAGAAAATGTAATAGAATCAGTCAGTCATAGTACAATGGCAATTAAAGTGGTATTGTAATGTATCTGTTTTCCAATAACCATTTATAGTGGAGAGCCGGGATATATAAAAAAAATAATTTTCTTCCCTTTTTAAATTCGACCTACCAGAAAAGGTTCCATTATCCGGGACTTAAGCTAAAATGAAGACAAAACAGCAGTAAAGCACAGTCGTATTGTTTTTTCGCAATCACGTACATCGTCATTGATGTAACTATAACTAATATTTCTAGGAAAAAATATCGTCTTTACCTTGACTTTTAATTATTTTCTTATTTTATAGAAATAAATTCGTTTATCTGGGTTTTTCGAATTTCCGTGATGAGCTCGGATCTCGAGTATCTCGGTTAATCATCTGAGTATAGTGGACGCATTCCGGGACTAATTTCCCAAAACTATGATCCCATAAAGCACAGTTTATCAACCTTTTAGCAATGTGCAACTTTATAGGGGGGCCTTTGCGTACCCTGAGATAGCACTGAGAATGGCTGTCAAAGCATCAAAGTTGATAATTTGCTATCTGTCACAACAGATGAAGTATTGATACCCACAGTTTGGTGGCTCTATAGGATCTTATAAATCGTCATAAGTGTATTTGATACTATTATTTTGATTGATATTGTTAGAATAGCCCACGCAGTTTGCAAACAGATAATTTTGTAATACTTGCCTTTATACAAATTCTGATGATATTATAAAATAAATTCAAAGATAACTTGTTTGTATTGTTAATATTATTTGCACTAAACATGCATTGTTAGATAGCTAAAAGCGTAGGCTATCGATCATTTGTTTGTCTTTTGACCTACCATAGTCTCGGTAGCGCGAACAATTAAAAACTATAATACTTGACATTTGCGAAGGTGAAATTTTAACAAAAGTACAAAGTACAAACAAGTTTTTTTTATACATATACTAAGATATTATTATACAAAAGTCTAAATTAAAGAAGGTACCAAAACTTTTTTTCATCAAAACATTTCCATCAGTGCGCAATCTCTTACCATTTAGGAGTCTAGAAAGGACAAACAAACGTCGATTTTTATTTGTAGAGGAAATACATTTCGTTGTAAGCTTTACAACTATTATTAAATTATTTTCAAAATTTAATAGACAGCTACAAAGTTTTTGAATAGTAAATAAAATAAAATGAAAAACAAATACCGTAGAAATTACGGATTGTAGTGCAAAAGTCGACCATTTGTTTCCTTTTCTTTATTTTTACAAACAATTTTATACCACCTTTAACCGAAGTCGTATTTACATATCTCAATCATTCTGGCTTATATTTTAATTCTTTGTTTAGCATTTAAATGACTTGACTACAACACTATCACTTATTATGTCGGTATCTTGGCGACATTCGTCTTCTTTATCATGGACTTTTTCATGAATGCCTTCAATTGTATAGCACCTATAGTTTAAAGGGTCACGTAAAAGTTGCTTAGAAACGATAGCCCGCACCATCGCTGGTAATAGCGATACGGGAAAAGGATTCTCTGAGGTGATATATTGAAACAAATATGTCAATTTTGTTTGACTAGTATGTTATAAATAACTGAAATCTATACAACGAGATGCTGTAGATTAGTTTTAAGTTTAGAGACCAGTGGACTAATGTTGAGAGAAAGACCAATTTTAGTACATTATTCAAGCTTTAAATTCGGCCGATATAACTATAAATAAGGGTGAGGATGGGTATTTGACAATCACGTTTTTATTTATAGCTAAAACATCAAAAATGTGAAGGAAAGTTTGGAAGATTTTTTTTTACCTGTGATGTTTATGAGTTCGTTTTTTTACGTGTTTTACTTATGAGTTTGAGTATTTCAGATCCAGTAAACTCTCTTAAATATATCTTTTTAGCATATTTGTACAAAAAATATGAAAACAAAGTTTTTAAGCTTAATTTTTATTATTACTTAGCACGACGTACGTCATAATTGATATATGAATTGTATGATGTCTAGATAATTGTAATACATGGTCTTGTAATTTTTGCTCTTTACATGCATGTGCTTATTCAGCACACGCTCGATTAACGCAACTAATAGAAATCAAGGAAGTTGTATCAAGCGGGGATGTTGAACTTACTGGGTCACATTTTTGCTTAGATAAAAACAAAGACGTTATTTTTAAAACATTTTTTTTAATCAAAAAACGACAGGTTAGATCGTATACATAAAAATGTTAACATAATATAGTTATAATATTATGCGTTTTCTTAGATGTATTTGACTGAAGCTGACTAAGCTTTTTTTTCAATTCCAGTTACCAGAGTTTCTGTTTTAACTTTCTTGGCGTCTTTATTAGAAATACTAATAGAAGAAAAGTAAATTAAAACATTTTAATAAAAGTAGATGATTTAAGCTTTTTGAAAAGTTGCACTTATAGAGTCAAAGCATGTGAAGACTTTAGTGTTGCGAAAATCAATGAGTTGAGTGAATCGAGGGTTGCATAAATCGATTTTGTACTGCATATTAAAAATGTCTCAGATTATCGTTTTATATAACTGTGGTTCTCTGTTCTCAATTGGTCTATCTATCTACACCAAAATATTTGATATGGAAGTAGTAAATAACACACCTTGATAATTACAGTTTGTTTGGGTACTGTAAATTTGTAATGGACTTCTGAATGAAAACAGCAAAGAAAGGGGATTTTGAATTTAAAATAGGATGGAGCTTAAGGTTTATTTCATACCTTAAAAATACAAAAACATCTGTTTATAAACATATGTTTATGTACTTTATTGATTTGTGCTTATAAAGCAATAAATATATATACACCTAATTCTGTTTTTACACGGTTTTGATATAACACGGTTTGAAAATAAAATATTTTTAATATTTTTACACGATGTTATTCCATTAAGCACGGTTTGAAATTTTTTGCATAATTTTTTTTGTCAAATTTAATTTTTGCGAAGTATGTTCATATCACAAATTTAAGGGAATTCCCTTTTTGCGCGTACAAGCAAATTTACTGGTCAAAGTAAATTTAAATAGCACAAATTTAGGGGAATTCCCAATTACTTTTTTTTACACGGTTTTTCGGGAACCAATCTACCGCGTAAAAACAGAATTATGTGTATATGCATATTTTTGTATAGTATGTAAGTGGGTAGCATAATTAGTTACTTTAAAAGACACTTAGGCTAAGATTTTAGAATTTGAAATGTATATAATTATACTTGTATTTTTTCTAGAGCTCGCAAATTGATAACACAGAAAGTAAAGCGAATGATTTTGCACAGTTGCTTAAGGAAACTGACGAAAATAAAACTCATAACAACCAGAAAGATATGAACGCAAGCAACCAACCAGCAAAAATTGTTAAGAAACTAGTATCTACAAACCATGAAAATGCATCTTTCGTCGTTACACCTGACTACATCCAACAAAGTAAGAAATAGCTCATATAAAATCAGCACATATATCTAATTTGTACTCAAAAAGATTCACTTTTTGACTCGCAAATGTAAATGTACATAGTACATATTTACCTGTACTTTTAAACAAAAATTGTTTTGCAGAAAGTTATCGCTGCATTAACACTTCGCAATTTCTATACGATATATAGAATAACCCTCAACTATTTATGAATTCAATAAACAATATTTCAACTGTACAGGTTTTACTGTATATACATAATGTTCTTATTGGTAAAATGAGTTTTCAATCATTAAAAAAAAAAAAACACTCAAGCTACAGTAGAAAAATGTGATGATGCCTCTGATCTCATATGCTCATTGTACATGTTCATATATTTTCCTTTCCTTGGAATATGAGTAAAGTGCAATGCCAAAGTCTACATAAAAGCCCCATTTTTGCAACATGGCGAGTTCCAATTTTACCAAAAGCAATCTCTCACTCAAACTGCGAGTCATGTAGTGCATATACAAATTTATTTATTTTTTAATACTTATATATATATGTATACCGATATCCGTGTAATGTATTAACAAACCTTCCATGCAAATATTTTAGCTATCAAGAATGCTCTCAAACAAGAAAATCTTAACCCAGAAATAGAAGAAAAACTTATAAATTTGCAAAAGTATCAAGAACGTCAAATGAAATCAGATCCAATAATCTCAACCTCAGATAAAAATCACAACTCCGTACCATCGTTTTTTAATGCTCCAAGAAAGCGGTTTAATATTACACAAGACGATGAAGAATCTTGTTTGAAAACTACAAAGACTAGTGTACTGCCCGAAACAAGCAAAACTGATAAAGAAAAATCAGCATTTTTAAATTATAATTATTCATCGAATATGACTCCAAACGGAAGCAAAGCAAAAACTGAAATTGAGAGAAAAGGAGCTGCTATGCATTTAAATGTAAGTTTAAACAATATCTGTTTATAACTTGTTAATTATGTACTTTTTTATCAACTATCTATTAAGTGCATTGTAAATTAAAGCTAATAATTAAACATGTCAGTTTAATTTAGTGTTCATCCACTCTTATGTTTTTGTTGTCAAAACTTGACGATTGTAGTACAATGTTAAAGACAGTGGTGGTTTTTGGAGTGCAATAGTCATCTCGGGAATGGTTATTCAATGCAATACTTAACAAATAAAATATTGCTCGTAAACAGCGTTTTTAGTACGCCTATATTCGCTGACTCAAAAATAGCACACAAAAGACTAACCCCATCACATCGGTTTTGGCAGCACATACATTTTTATAACATTTTAACTGCCAAGACCAGACAACTGTTGCTTCTTGTGAAAATGATAAACAAGCTAGCAACCCCAAAGTCTTTAGTACAGAATTTTCGTTGGGTAATAAAATGAAAAATTATTCAAATAAATTGGCTTTCATTTTACCACATCTTTACTTGCCCCAGAAAGTTTTGTTGTCAAATATATAATTTTTGACAATTTACCAATTGGGATGATTCTGACCGCTTTGTTTTTACCTCCGCTTTGGAGTGTAAAAGTAAGGACGTACCACGCACCGTTATTTTTTTATCTCAATATGAGTATTTAGGTAGATATCTACTGTTTTTGTTAATTACTGTGAATGAACATGTAAAATGATATTTCATTCAAAAATCTTCATTTGCTTAAAAATATAATTACAATTTGTATATCAATATTTGAACATTTATTACAGCGTTTGCATAGACATAAAGAGCTTTTAAAAAAGGATATACTGAAGAAAAGAGCGATACTGGAAAAAACCTTGCATATTGAAATTCAACGCGAAATGTCCTCTGAAGTTCCAGAATGCCAAAAAAGTTCAATTAAAAGCTTTTCCAAACCAAGCAGTTCTGTTGAAAAGTATGTTTATACCAAAAGGAACATTCAATTATAATTTGTCTAATTTTATTCTTAGATTACCGCATAATATAAGTTTCGGCACCGATTCACCTAAACTATCATTTGGGAACAAAATTAAAAAGAACCCGAAGTTCCCTTGTATGTCAAGAAAACGTGAAAAATTGTATTGCATCTGCAGAACACCATATGATGATACAAAGTAAGTGAAGTATTTTTAGTGTTTTTAGATAATTACAAATAAATAAATTATAGATTATTGTCTATATCATTTTTGTTAGTAATAATAAAACTTTTATTATTACACGTGAATTTATATTAAAGTACAGTGCAACGACACGACAGAAGTTCATAATTTGATTAATAATTTAAAGTCGATATTTGTTTGCACAATCCCATATCTGCTATATAGATATGCGTAGAACTTAACTGTAATATTTGGGAGGGTGCAGTAAGTTATTCTGTATCAAATTCATTTGTTCCATTCGACCTAAATATTTTAATTCTATGTTAAGTATTCGACAAACTCATAGATATTTGAATTGAACAAGAAGATTAAATTACTACTTTTGAGACCTAAGGTAAAGTGTTTCGAACAAAAATAGTGTTACATTCGTTGTCCAATTAGGACTACGTACAATTAATATTAATACCAATAACGTTTAATAAATAATTAATGTTTTAGATTTTACGTTGGATGTGATCTATGCAGTAATTGGTTTCATGGGGAATGCGTTGGAATAACTGAAGAAGCATCAAAAAAACTTTCTGAATTTATATGCGAGGAATGCAGGCGTGCTAGGGATCCGCAAGAGCTCTATTGTTCATGTAAACAGCCATATGATGAATCACAGTTTTATATATGCTGTGATAAATGTCAGGACTGGTTCCATGGTCGTTGCGTTGGCATAGTTCAAAGTGAGGCAGAATTTATAGATGAGTATATCTGTCCAGACTGTCAGCGTAACAATGCAGTTAATATTGCAAATATGAAAAGTCTTACAAATAATGAATATGCTGAACTAAGAAAACTCATCAAGCTAATACAGGTAAGGTATTTTCTTTCCATATTTACAAAAAGCGCAAGAGTTAACTGGTTTTGTCAAAAGGTTTAAATTGTATAGATAAACTTTTTAGACTCAATGCTCAATGCTCAATTAATGAAAAACATAATTAATGGTATTCATGGTATTCAGTCCGGGACGCATAATCACCTATGCTTTTTGTCACCCAAGCATATATTTGTCACTGTAACAAATTTGTATTTTAGTCGCCTACCCGACGATCTTGTGTATTCCCTTATTCACATTTGATCACAAAGATATCAGTTAGAATCAAAATTTGCATAATTATGCATGGAAGTTAGTAAAATTGTTCACGTGCAGGTGTAAAATTACAAAAAGACAACAGTTTGAGTGCCTAGTCCCTTTAACAAAGTATAATTTCATCCACACATTCAATAAACCTGAAAACCATTGTTAAAAGAAAAACGGAAAGTTTGCATACCCCCATTTCTTCTGTTGTGATTTAAAAAGTTAAGATTTGAAATAAAAGAACAGCTGCTTTAATATACTATGTAAAATTGAGGATGGATGTAGTTTTAGAGTTGTGCTACCGAATCCACATAATATCCAACAAAAACCAGAATGCCAGAAAACCAAAATAAATGTTTTTGTGACACGAGTAAAAGAATAGGGGTGAAAATATGTCACTGACAAATTTGTATTCTCTTAGTCACTTCATTTAATTTGACATTTGTCAACCGCCCGACAATCCAGTGCATTCCCATTGTTTCTATTTAGGTCCCGGTGGCAAATAAATTCGGGTGTTGCTGTTGTTATGGACCTCGTTTTTAAATTATCCATGCATCAACACGATATTTGCTTTTTTGCTTTTTCTAAATACAATAATATAATAACAAAATGTTTATAGAACCATAAAAACGCTTGGCCCTTTATGGAACCAGTAGATCCAGATGAAGCCCCGGACTATTATAAAGTGATTAAAGAACCTATGGGTAAATTTAAGTCTTAAATATTTTAGAAAAGCTTAACAAATGGTATAATATTTCAGATTTGAAGAAGGTGGAAAAAAAAATATATACAAATATATATACAAAACTGTCAGAATTTATTGGTGATATGACGAAAATATTTGATAACTGCCGCTATTATAATTCGAAAGAATCTACGTTTTACAAATGTGCCGAAGGCTTGGAAGGTTATTTTGTCCAAAAGATAAAAAATTTCCGAGAGAATGTTGTGGCACAAAATTAGGCGCAGTGCGTTAATTTCTTCAATAAATGTTTTTCACTCTGTGAATAAATTAGTAAATTTCCCTATCCGTATAATATTCTTATTGTAAGAGAAATGTGCAGTAAATTAAATGTTGTAGGCATATTGTAAACATATGCATATGGTAAATATATCTTAATTTAACTAGACAACATTCTAATATGTAAATATTGAAATAAAAATGTATACATATTTAAAATATTATTATAAGCATAATAAGTTTTTTTTTTTACTATAAACCTCAAACTAAGAATTTAAATATGCGTATTTATTTTTACAAGTACAATTGAAATTTCGTTTCACATTAATAGTGTAAATAAATATTTAATTAGTCGAACAGTAATATTTCATTCACATGAAAAATGGAATCACACATTGTACAGTAAATGGATACATTAATAAATAAACATAATTTTAATAAAACTGGTGTTTAAGTTTCAGTTCAAATGATACGTAAAAACTAGACGAAGACCAGCAATATTGTAATGGTAATTTTCTAAAACGATTTCTAGTCTTTTGTATATATTCCAAACAGTACGACAAACTGAACTTCGACAACTTGGTGGTGAACTTCTTGAATTTGGCATATTTCATTCACTGTTTCAGTATGTGTCAAATGAATATTTAAGCTTAGATCTAGTTTTACGTACAATATTCCACTTCTTACTGGCCGTATTCTATGTCTTTCGACCTAACCTAACATTTCATGTATTTAACTAATTCATTGTCTGTACAATTTAATATTAAGAACAATTTTAAAGAAAAAACTTAATAAATTAATTATTTTTAAGTTAAAACTTACATGCTAACCAACATATAAGACATATGTACACTTGGGTTTACACATTTGCATATATATTGTATACATAAATTTCCTACTTTGCTACGCCAATGTCGGCCATAGGTTTCTGGATCAAATCCGTTGCAAGAAACTGATCGACTACTCCATATGAGGAGATCTGTAGTACCTATTCCACCCGGGTCTAAAGATAGATAGATACTTTATTGAGATTCATAGATACAAATTTTATAAAATATTTCGGAAAGTACGCAGCTTGCTCAGAGATTTGATATCTTATTTATATCTTACAACTGAAACATTATATTTTGTGAATTGGAAAAAACATTTTGCAAAGTAATGTTTGACTTATTTGAAAGGAAAAACTATGATCAAAAACCTTCATTTAATATGAACCGGGTCTAAAGGATTCGAAGAGGGAGTTTCCTCGCTCAGCCACCTTTTGCTCATATTTTTAATACTGCTATGACATATCCGATGCTAAGGAAGAAAGCAAAGATAATCTCAGTATCCAAGAAAAGCAACCCCCCCGATTGTCGACCAATCTCTATTCTCCCGTTTATATCGAAATCATTTGAGTCGGTCCATAGCCAAATCATTAAAGACAATATTTACCGAAACAGTCCATTGACCCCTATGCAAACAGTTTTTCGAACAGTTGTTTAAGCCTTGTTAACGGTATCCGATGACATACGAATTCAGGGCGATGCATGGTACCATACAAAGTCAAATTTGGTTTCCGACATTCAGTGGAACAAAAATAAAACTCAATGCACTGGTGAAAATCTGATTGATTTGGAGATGGCGTTCGACACCGTTTGGTTGGAGGGCCTCTTCCCAAAAGCAAGTAAGACGTGGCATAAGTAAATCACTGCTGTACATGATCTATGACAAGATAATGTGTAGAAAGTTCAACGTAAAAAGTGACGACATAATGTCTACCACGGTCTTTGAAATTAAAAATGGTTTGCAACACGGAGCAGTTGGTTCGCTGATCTTGTTTTCCTTATTCACTCCGAATCTTTCAGTTTCCATGCCACACTTATTTGCTAACGACGATCTAGATCTACTGATCATAAGGTAGAGGTAATAAGTATATTGATGCAGCGTGACTTCGAAAAGGTTTGTGACGATTGGAAGTTGGTTATTAAAAGTGTGAAACTGTCCTTTTCAGGACCCCGCTGCACATGGCAACGGATTATACTCGCAAAAACTGGTGCAAGTTAGGCATTGGTAACCAGCAGAGACGACCGTTAGCTGTAAAAAGTGTGGACATCTCGGCATTTGGCTTGATCAATCAATCGTGGAATACGGCGTATGTGAGACTAACTCGATTCACGTTCATTTTCCATATGCATCGTGCAAAATGGCGGGCAGTAAGGCACTAAGGTAGTCTTACCGATGACTATTTCGGCCTCGCAAAACAAATGTGTTGTGATAAATGACAGAAATGAATGAAGGAAAATTTAGGATCCTAAAAATGAAATATAGGATTATACTTAAATTCATTTTGATAATGAGAATGAAGTATGTTCTAACAGAAAAAGTGGAACTCCAAGATTTGGTGTGATTTTTTCATAACTCAAAATTTTATTTGTTTTACGTCGAACAACGTCGAGTAGATTCAGATTTTTAAAAACCCACGCCAACACTAATATCGTTTGGATATCTTCTAAACGAAGATTAATCAGAGCTTGAAGTCATTCTCACTGTTTTTTTCACAACAAACAATCAGATACGCAATGAATTTTCTGCGTTTGAGGAATGTCATAGTTGTGTGTTGCGCGTTGTGTTGTTTTAATTCGATTTTTTTTATTGCTTTGTATTACAAATACATTTGATTTATCATCGCACATTTTACATTACAGAGATTTGATATAATTGTATCTTTCTTCTAAAGTATTATCTAAATGAATGCTAGAAACAATATACTTATATTAATATTCAATTCGGAGGAAAATACAGAGAAAAAGCCTCCACCATAAAGAATTCTTAATTCGAATGTTTTCCTCCAAAATGGAAAGAAGTGATGAACTGGTGGCTATGACATCAGACCACAAAGCGGGATTATTGGCCAACAGATGGAGCTAAAAAAGAGGAAAATGAAGCTGAAACTGAAGCCGAACACGGTAAAAAGCCAAACCAATGTCACCTCCCACAACAAAAACAGCAGCAGTAACAACAACAGTAGCAGCGGTAGCAACAGCTATCAAAATTACACCAGAAGATTTGAGCTCCAAACATAGATTACTATGTAACTGGTTAGCGGAGCACAATATTGAGTTCAAGCTTGTTCTGCTTGCTACCGATAGGCCATCGTATCCCAAAAGCAGATCCTACCTGAATTTTTTGCTGGTTGACAGGAGGCCTATAGGATAGTCCCATCCACAGAACTACGTTCGAGTGGGATCAATCCGCCAACAAACAGATAAACGACGCAATCAAACGTACTATGGACAAAACTATTCGAAGGATGTTCATCGAAATGTTATCATCGATGCACTTCACATGCACAAAGGTAGACTGCTGTCACGACTCAAGCTCTTTCACAAGCGGCTTACAGATCCACAAAATCCGGAATTGAAGGCTCTGAAGTCGGAAATCTGGGGCAATAAAATTCAGGCTGTACGATCTAACAACCCGGGTATGTTCCCGCAAGTAAATAAAATATTTCGGAGAAAAAACCAAAACGACATTCAAAGCGTTAGGCTTCCTAGGACCAAAAACGAACAGTTATTGACTAGATCCAGATGAGGCAGTGATAGACAATGACTTCCTCGTGGTTGAAGATCCTCAGAAGAAGGTGAAAGCGATCGGTGCTGCTTTCCACCGAGTGCATACGGTTAACGATGTTCCTAGGCCTAATCACGAGCTGAAGAACGAAGCCCTACTGAACCAAATTAATCTTCGTGTTGAGATAAGTCTGGCGATCAGAGAATCCAGGTTTCACCAGGTTCAATGATGATTACATGGCAAATAGTGCCGTCTCCAATGAATCACATCTCGAATTGTCAAAATGATGTCCAGGGTATCTTGTTGACCATTTTGACACATTGTTGAAAAATGTAGTTAGTTATCTTGGCTTTTGGTATGTTGTCTGTATTTTGACAAACATATAGATATTGCTCTGGCCAAAGCAAAAAAGGCCTTTGCTGTGGCAAGTATGTTACTTTATAGCAGAAACCTTGATACCAAGTTGAAGGAAAACTGCTATATGACCCTCATCCGGGCAATTATGGCGTACAGTTGTCCACCGTGGTTCAACGTGAGTCCTTCCCAGACGAAAAAGATGAGGTTCTTCAAGAGACAATGTCTTCGGACTTGTCTCCGGTTGTATCGTACACCCGAGTCTGAGTACAACAAGTACTATCCCAACGAGGTCTTGTACAACGAGGCAAAATTGAACAGGATAGATAATTTTATTATTAAGCTGACAAGAAAGCATATTGCACGAGCTATGACTTCGTCCAACAGTCTGATCTTTGAGGCTTACTACTTCTTCTTTGATTGGCGCTACAGTTCGGGGTGGACCTGGGCCTCAACCAACATGCCTCCAGCCAGCACGATCTTTCGCCAGCTGTTCCTAGGTGCTTGAGGTCCCTTTCCACTTGTGTGTGCCATCTAGTGCGAGGACGTCCTCTGTTGCGCTGTCCCAATGGCTCGGTGTCGAAGACTCTTCGGGCCGAAGCTGTGGTGTCCATCCGCTCTACATGCCCTAGCCATCGTAAGCGTTGGATCCGACGATGCATAATTAGGTGCTGGCCACTGTACAGTCCGTACAGTTCGTAGTTGAACCTTTTCCTCCAAACGCCATCAACGCAAATATGATTAAAGATCGTACGCAGAACTTTTCTCTTAAAACAAGCAAGAGCTTCTTCACCCGCTTTCAATAGCGTCCATTCAATACCGACTGGGATGATCAGGTTTTTATACAAGCTCAATTTGGTGTTTCGAGAGATGGCTCTGTTATTCAATTGCCTCTTGAGCCCAAAGAAACAGCGATTGGCAAGAGTAATTCTGCGCTTGATCGCGGTACTGGTGTTGTTGTCCCTATTTACTCCGGAGCCTAGGTAGACGAAGTCCTTGACTACCTCAAAGTTTCTGTTGACTTTGATGAAGCAGCGAGAGTTCTCCATCGTCATCCTGCACAGCCTGACGAGCTTGGCAGGAATGTCAAAACTAGACATGGCGTTGTACAGCTTGTCTCTATGCACGCTTTCACATGCGGCCTTGAAATCGACGAACAGATGGTGAGTGTCGATTTGCATTTCTTGGGTCTTTTCCAGGATTTGCCGTAGTGTGAATATTTGGTTATTGTGAACTTTCCTGGCCTGAAGCCACACTGATACCGACCTTTCAGATTATTAATGAACGGCTTCAAGCGGGTACACAAAACGGTAGAGAAGATCTTATACGCTTATATCTATCACGAGCAGCCCTCGTTTTTCGATGCAGCGTTGCCTTGTAGGACTCCTGCTTGGCTGCATGTGCCGGCCTGCACTCGTCGTCAAACCATGGGTTCCTTCTAGGTGGTGTCGTAAAACCCAGCACATCAGTGTCATATGGATGTTGAGGTGTGGGAACCGCGTGCTAGCAACAGAGAGGATACGTCCCATGACGAAGTCCACCAGCCTTAGTCCGTTACTGGACGTGGTGTCGGGTAGGCTGTGTTTCCCGATAACAATAGCAAAGATTTCTTCTTTACCCAGCCTAGCGTTGAAATTTCCTAGAACGATCTTGGTGTCGAAGCTGAGGCATTGATCGTATGTTCTTTCTAGGAGATCATAGAAGTCATCATTGCTACTGTCATCCTTGTCCTCTGTCGGGGCGTGGGCGCAAATCAGGCTGATGTTCCCGAATTTAGCCTTGATGCGGATTGTTATAAGGCGTTCGCTTTTACAGACAAAGCTTAAGACTTTTTGCCTAAGTCTGCCTCGAACAACAAATCCACATACAAATAAGCGCCTCTCTCTGCTGCAATCACCGTAGTAGATGTCGCAGTTTTTCATCCTCTCCTTGCCCGGCCCATTCCATCGCACTTGATGGATGGCGGTGATATCTGCCTTATAGCGGTTTCTTTTTTTTATATCACCCGGACGATGTTCCAAAACTTTATACCGTCCTTGTCCAGTCCTTATAATCTATCGTTCCAAGATTGATTTCTAAAATTCACAAAAGCAGGTCATTTCTCTTCCGTCTCCATTTCGACCTGCAAGCATTTGTAAAGCTGTTTATGTTCTCCTCGACTTGTGGTTTTTTTGTATTTGGAACGAAGAAAAGTTCTGATTTCGAACGAGTAAGTCTTCTCATTCGATTCCAGTTGGTATTCTTTAAATCATATTCTTGGTTGGAACATTAAGCAGGAGACTAAATGTTATAGGCGATGCAAAAAGTTCAGGTATGTTAGTGAGGAATATGTCTACCGTTGGTATATTCCTGTTTCTGGCGGATGGAATGTGCATAGGATTAGATTGGAAAAGAATTTCAAAGGGATATTTCGAATGGACGTCAGGAAGAATAGTACCCCATCGATTAGCTCTACTACAGCCCCGATTCTTGTGCCTAGAATTAAAATCGCCACTTATGAGAAGTAGGTCGTTAGTGTTAACTAGTTTAAAATAGTCATATCGCAAATCATTTTGTATCTGATTAGAATTTGCCCCGCTAGGAATGTAAGCACTAAAGACTTGTAAAGAAATTCCATTAACAATTGGAATTTCAATGCCGATGGTTTCTAAATTCGTACTTAATATGGGTAGCAAACTTCTCTCTTCCATATTCAGACAATAACATTTGTCTGACATTTAACCATGTTTCAGATGAATGGATTTAATTTGTTTTCCTCAAGTGCTTCTAGCTTTCCAACATATTATGCTCATCATTAATTCATTTCGATTTATACAAGTACTTAATAGCAAATTGAGTAATAGTATTAAATTGCTCAGCTTTTTTAACACATTTACCGAGTAATACGATCATCTCTGCTGAGTACATTGATGACTTCAGGGAAAAAAGCTCCGCCGAGTTCTTCGTGCCATTGGTGCTTGATGATTTTGTCCACGCATTCAATGAATTGGAACTGTATGATGATTCAGATCAGAAATCAAGTACTAGATAGATAGCCGACTTCTACGTCTCTTTCCCCTTAAATTATTTTGACAGCGTTTTTTACGCGGGGGACGAGAATACGTGTAAGATTTTCGACAGCCTTTCCCCACAAGCAACCGAGGTGATACATTTGACGTTTCATTTAATGTCAAATGTTTTTTTTTTCTGGAAAATCCAATTTATTTCGAAACTAAACCAGGGACTTTCTCTACGAGACCAAGCCAGCGGAAACTGAATGCTGAGGAATTATCCTATCCAACACCGGAGTTAAACCGGAAGGTGAGTCCAGGCCTGTGAGGACTTATTCAAATGAACGGACTTTGCAGATTAATCGCAAGGCCAAGCTGGCCATCGGGGATCTCCATCTGAACATCCTTCACTCGACGGTCATGGACATGGCACTGAGAATGCCCAAGAATAGGCCGCTGCGAGTGCTGACTGGTTGGTACTGGGTGTTCTGCATAATGATTATCGGTTCTACAGAGCTAGTTTCACCGCAATTCTGGCCAACCCAGCGCTTGAATGGGATTCCTTCAGAAAAACCATCGACACCATCGAGGAACTTGCCAAGAGTCACATAACAACCAGGGCGTGGAGCACGGAAAACAAAAAAAGTTCTTCAGCGATGCCTTTGACGGGCAACTTCAGGAGATCGGCGAGCGGTTGGAGCTAGTCGATGATATCTATGAAGTTGGGGCGCCTACCACGACAACCAGTTCTTCTTGCGGCACATCTCTCTGGCTGCCCAGGTAGCGGAGGCCTGGGCAGCCAGCGGCGGGAGGACGATGAGATCCTGCACATCATGAGCGACTGGGTGGTCAACATGCTGATCTCCATTGGAATGAAGAAGAATTCACCCCTCAAGCCGAATGTGGGCAAGTACCTGACCTTGGTCAGGAAGCGGGTACGACAATAATCAACCCTGTGTTGGCAACTGAGTTGATCGGTTTCTAGGTCTCCTCTCGAAATTTACGCTGATGACCTTAAGATTTGTCTACGGATTACCAACGCACAAGACTGTTTAAACATTCAAATAGAATTAGACAAGTTAGTTTAATGGTGTGACTTCAATCTGTTTACCATGTTTTGTCGCCTATAGTTTCTGAATATTCTGTATGTGGGACATCTCTCTGTGGACAAACAGAAATAAAAGGCCTAGGTGTGATTTTTAATTCAAAACTTACATTTTCTTTTCACATAGATTACGTGGTCACCAAAGCCAACTCAATGCTTAGATTTCTTAAGCGTACATGTATCGAATCCCTAAATCCATATACACTGAAATCTGTCTACATGTCTCTTGTTCGTCCATATTTTGAATACTGCTCTGTTATATGGGGTCCTGTCTATATAAAACATGTTTTACGTTTAGAAACGATTCAAATGTCCTTTAAAAGATTCGTAATAAAACGAATAAAATGGAACCATGATTGTGTGCCGCCATATTCAACCAGGTGTGCACTCATTGGATTAGATACTCTAGAAAAAAGGCGAAGTGTTCAATGTATAATGTTCAGGCATGATATTCTTCCGTACCTATTAACTGTCCTGATATTCTTCAACATGTTATATTCTATGCCCCGGAAAGAAATCTTCGATCAAGAAATCTGTTACTGCTACCAAGACACGTTTGCAATTATGGTCTAAATGAACCGCTTACTAGATGTATTCGTAATTTAAATTATTTTTGTGCAGTAGTAAAATTATGTGATGTAAGATCAACTTTTAAAAAATAAATACCTGTATTATTACGAACTTTGTGTACCAATTACTTATTACCATTTGTTTATTTATTTTTTATTTATTTATTATTTTTTCATTATTTATTAATTATTTATTCATTGTTTAATTATTGTTTGTTATTATTTATTTAATATCTTTAAATTTTGTAAAAGTTATTTCCATACACGCTGAAAAATAATACCATGCACGTGCAGTCCAATCGTCGCCGGATTTGCTGACATCAACGTCTGCCGAATCGAACTGGTGATCGCTGTCCCACGGTGATAAGTGCTGAGCTAGCAATTAATAGCCACAAATAGCTGTAAGAAATCAATTTTATGTCAGTTCTTAAGTGATTGCGGTGAAATATAGTGGCCTTCTGCCAGACGAATAATTTTTTTTAAGAAAGGAAAACTTCTTTCTATTTAACTGGCGCCCGAACAGGGACTGCGTTCGTAAATTTGTGCTAGTATTACCCGTGTGAGTTCGTATCTAAAATACGTGTGAGTTTGCGTGTGCGCGATAACCACCCGCAGTATCGTGAATACTCGGAAAGCGTGTGAGCGAAAACCAAGCCATAACGTGCAGTGAGAAAAGTGGACAACACGCCACTGAAAAGCACAAGTGAGTTTTAAGGAAACGAAGCCCCCCAGTAATCCTATAACCAAAGGGACAAACAGGAATCAAGGGATCATTTTTACCCAGACAGCCGCATTAAACAACGATCAGCAGTCCAGAACCAACGTTGTTATGAAGAAAGAAGCCATTTCTATTATAACTCTGTAAGTCCAGTAAGCTTAAGAATCTAAGAAATTCTAAAGAACTTATCTATTGTAAAACTCAATAATCAAAGCAATCAAAAAAGTCTAAGTGACCTAATATTGTTCGATTTTTTAAGGAAAACTTAAAAAATGTCAAATCCAAATAATTTAATTAGGCCATCTCGTGGAGATGCCGGTCGAAAATCCTCTGCTCACCCTTCTTCTGATATTTAATTGAATAATGAATCCCGCATCGGATATTAACAATGATATCGATCAACCAATTATCATAACCAATGATAGGAATTTGTAAAATCCCTGATGTTGTAAAGAGTTTACGGGAATTTTCTAGACAGGCCCAAGAGTTCAATTCGTGGAAGAAGAGTGTTGAAAGGATACTCAAAATCTACGAACACCTTAAGGACACACCGAAATACTACGGTATTCTTTCCATCATTAGAAACAAAATTATAGGGCACGCGGACATAGCCCTTGAATCATTTAATACTCCATTAAGTTGGGAAAAAAATATCGAAATGTCTGACGTTGCATTACGCAGACAAGAGGGACTTAGGCACCCTCGAGTACCAGATGACCACTCTAGTACAAGGAAACAGCACGGTACCAGAATTCAACCAAGCTGTCTACCACCATCTCTCGCTTCTCTTAAGTAAGCTCGGTTCATTAGAAATGAGCCAAGAATCCTTAAACAACATGACTCAATCTTATAGAGATAAAGCACTTGACACATTTGTCAAAGGCTTAAGGGATGACTTACCCCGACTTCTCAGTATAAGGGAACCTGCAGATCTTCCGCAAGCTCTGCACCCTTGCTTGAAGTTACAAAACGTTGACTTCCGAGCCCAATATGCAAACAATTCTCAGGCTTCTGCTCGAAGAACCTTTCAACAACAACCGCCACCGGTTCCTCTCAGAAGAACGAATCCACCTCAACCGACACCGATTCTAGCTCCTAGGCGTTGAAAATTTACAATATTTTTTGTAATGTAGTTTATTATATTTTAATATAAAAAAACGGCGGATTGGCGAATAAACTAAAACGCATACGTACGGTTCGGTTACTCGTTAACAAGTGTTCTTTTATTTCATTGTTTTCGGCCATTGTGTACATGTATGTGTTCGTTAAATTTTGTTTTCTCTAATTCAATTAAATATGGCTGGTAAGGCGCTAAATTCAAAATTTATACCATTTATACCAATTTGAAAAATGCTAGTTCACAATTAACTTTGGTTTTTAAGTTTTAGTTTTACGAATACAATAAAATAAGTTGTGGTTCCACTCAACACCGGTGGCGTTGAAGGACTGCTGTCTTCAATTTTGCTCAGGTAGAACCGCGAGCTTTACAATGGGACGTCTGATTACGCCACTTCGAGTCCTTATGTCCGCCACTCGCACCTTGCCGTCCTCTCCTGCTATGGCTTGGACCATTCGCCCTATCGTCCATTGCTGTGGTGGCGCGTTTTCCTCCTGGACTACGACGATTTTTCCCACGGCGAGATTTGGTTGCTCTTGCACCCACTTACTGCGTTGTTGGAGGCCGACATAGTCCGTTGACCACTTTTGCCAGAACTGCTGCTTGAGACAGCATACAAGCTGCCATCTTCTTAAGCAGGCCTGTTGACGTACCTGCACTTGTTCCGGCAGTAGTGCTCGCAGCGATGTTCTTATTAACAGGTGTGCGGGTGTGAGTGCCTCGCCGTCGTTTGGATCTGCGCTGAGTGAAGCGATGGGCATTGAGTTGAGGAACGCTTCTACCTCGCTGAGGACGGTTTGCAGCTCCTCGCTTGTGAGGAGTGCGTTCCCCACGGTTCGCTGCAGAAGTCCCTTGGCTGACTTCACTGCCGCTTCCCATAGACCGCCGAAGTGAGGGGCCCTTGGTGGTATGAAGGCGAAGCTGAACCCTTCCTCTGCTGCGTACTGGCGTACTAGGTTTTAACGCATATTTTTAGAGACGTATAGACGGTCAGCTAGTAGATTGCCCATTATCTGCGTTAGCAATTTGGGCCTGTACCTAAAGCAATGTGCACAGCTTTGTACCGTTTTCCTGCATCCTTCTTGAGCATTAACTAGCCATATGTTCTGTCGAAGCAGCGCTACTGATGCTTTCGGACCAGCATGGCAGTTCTTTATGTGCAAGTACCGCAAATACCCTTTGATAAAGGTGGTATTTTTTGTTAATAGAAGCGGAAACTTGGCATCGTACTCAATCGGCGCATGAAGAAGACGACCACCTACACGAAGTAGGGTAAATGTGCAGTTACTGTCTTCGTATTCATGTAGAAACGGATTGAGATTTTGCATGTTTGATGGAAGTGCGACTTTACGTTTTAACTTACGATTTTCGTCTTCGAATTCGTAGTGTTGAACAATCTCTATTAGTTTTAGAATGGCCAACTTTAAATCTTTTGCCGTAGGTACCTGTTCGAATTGTTCGGTTTTATTCTTAAGTTTTCGAATAAATCGCATAACATATGCAAAAATGCTTACTATTTTTGCATGTTACGAAACCTTGCGAATTATTTCCATCCCGATTTTTTGGGATTTCTCGACGGCTATTAAAGCACATTTGGTTTTTCGCTTTTTCAGTACCTTATCACTCAGCGGTAGTTCAAAATGAGCATTGACTGGTCAACTCGTCTGCTCTTCCAGAAGAAACTGTGGACCCGTGAACTAAATGGAACTTTTAAGTTCGTCCACGTTGCAACCACTGGAAACTATATCCGCCGGATTTTGTTTGGTAGGGACATGTCTCCATGAACAACTTTGCGTCCACTCTTGGATCTCTGCCACTCGATTGGCGACAAAGGTTGCAAGTGTTGATGGATGAGTCCTTATCCAATGTAGCGTAATTTCGGAATCCGTCCAAAATACACATTGTTCTATTGGGAGATTCAACATTGCCGATACTCTCATCCATAATTTAGAGAGAGTATGCGCTGCGCAAATGGGCATGGGCTTATGTACACAGGGCAAAGTTGCTGACAGCACCCAACCTGGTAGGATGCCAGCGCGATCCCTGTTTGTGCATAAGTCAAGTTGACATACAGCCTCCTCGTGGCGCCCCTGGATAGCCATCACAACAACCGTTGTGTGGTGAACTAATGTATGCAGCGATCCCCCTCTGCCCGAGGGTCAAATAATGTTCCTGGCCTACCAGTTGTAGGTTGTGCGTGAGGTTAACTCCCTCACCACTTAAAAAAACCAACGGTTACGAACCGACAACAGGCCTCGGATATGGACGGATTCAAAGTTGACGACCCCAGCAAACGATCAAAGGACAATGATTTTCGGTTCTGCACGTGGAATGTGAGGTCCCTGAACAGACCACGTGCAGCCGATGAACTCGCGGAGGCCCTAGACTGCTACAAAGCAGATGTCACCGCCATCCAGGAGATGCGATGGGATGGGCCGGGCAAAAGGAATATCAGAAACTGCGACATCTACTACGGTGATTGCTACAAAGAGGGAAGGCAGCGCTTATTTGGATGCGAATTCGTTGTTCGAGGCAGACTTAGGCAAAAAGTCTTAAGCTTTGATTATATCAGCGAGCGCCTCATAACAATCCGCATCAAGGCTAAATTCGGGAACATCAGCCTGATTTGCGCACACGCCCCGACGGAGGACAAGGATGACAGTAGCAAGGATGACTTCTATGATCTCCTAGAAAGAACATACGATCGATGCCCCAGCTATGACACCAAGATCGTTCTAGGAGATTTCAACGCACAGCTGGGCAAGGAAGAAATCTTTGCTAGAGTCATCGGAAAACACAGCCTGCACGACAACACATCCGGAAACGGACTCAGGCTGGTAAATTTCGCCTCGGGGCGTAACCTCTCTGTGATGAGCACGCGGTTCTCACACCTCAACATCCATAAGGGGACCTGGCGGTCTCCTGATCAATCAACCGTCAACCAGATTGATCACGTTGCGATCGACGTCAGACACTCCTCCAATATTCTCGATGTCCGAACGTTCCGAGGAGCCAACATCGACTCGGACCATTTCCTTGTTGTAGCCAAGGTAAGGATGAGGATATCGAGAGAAGTACGGAGTCGAGAAAGAACACAACGGTTTGACGTCGGAAAGCTACAATCGCAATCGACCGCTAGGAACTTTGCCGACCGAGTCTAACTGAAACTCTCTGAAAGTTCGACGCTACCTGCACATTCAATAGAAGAAGAATGGAAACGTTGTCAAAAAGCCATCAAAGAAGCTGCCACTGATGTGCTGGGTTTCACGACACCACCCAGATGGAATCCATGGTTTGACGACGAGTGCAGGCAGGTACATGCAGCCAAGCAGGAGGCCTACAAGGCAACGCAGCGTCGAACAACGAGAGCTGTTCGTGAGCTGTTCGTGAGCTCTACGAACATAAGAGAAGGGAAGAGCACCGGCTTCTCAGAAAGAAAAAGAAAGAGCATGAGAAGCGCGCGGTCGTGGAGATGGAGAGGTGTCACGACAGGAAGGAGGTCCGAAAGTTTTACCAAAAGGTAAAACAAGTATCAGGAAGATATAGACCTCGGACCGAAGCCTGCAGGGACGAAAATGGACAACTAGTAGTAGAATCGCAGTCGATGCTAAGAATTTGGAAAAATCATTTCTGTTGACTGTTAAACGGCGATGACGACACAAATTCCGCTGTCAGGCAGAATGTTTCACTCAATTTGGACGATGATGAGCACGAATTCCGTCCCCCCGATTTAGACGAAGTAAAGATAGCGATATCTAGACTGAAGTCGAACAAAGCTGCTGGAGCGAACGGATTGTCCGCGGAATTGTTTGAGGCAGCTGGAGATGACCTGGTTGGGCGCATGCACCAGCTCATCTGTAAGATATGGTCGAAGGAAAGCATGCCCGATGAGTGGAATCTCAGCGTCGTTTGTCCGGTCCACAAGAAAGGAGACCCCTTTGACTGCGCCAACTATAGAGGGATCAGTCTCCTTAACATCGCTTATAAGATACTCTCTGCCGTTCTGTGTGAACGCCTGAAACCCTTTGTCAGCAACCTTATAGGTCCTTATCAGTGCGGTTTCAGGCCAGGAAAGTCCACAATAGACCAAATATTTACACTCCGGCAGATCCTGAAAAGACTCAAGAGATGCAGATCGACACCCACCACCTATTTGTCGATTTCAAGGCCGCATATGACAGCGTGCATAGAGACGAGCTATACAGCGCCATGTCTAGTTTTGACATTCCTTCCAAACTCGTCAGGCTGTGCAGGATGACGATGGAGAACTCTTGCTGCTCCATCAAGGTCGGTAACGAACTCACAGAGACCTTCAATGTCAAAAAAGGTCTTAGGCAAGGCGACACGCTGTCATGTGACTTCTTTAACATCATACTTGAGAAGATCGTGCGAAACTCTAACGTAAACACCCGAGGCACGATCTTCCAAAAGTCCGTTCAACTGCTTGCATACGCGGACGACATTGACGTGATTGGACGAACACAGCGAGCCGTCAATGAGGCGTTTGCTGGCATTGAAGCGGAAGCGGCTAAAATGGGTCTAGCGGTAAACCAGGGCAAAACAAAGTACATGCTGTCATCACGGAAGGACGCACAACATCGACGTCTCGGACAGAGCGTCATATTGGGCAACAGAAACTTTGAGGTAGTCAAGGACTTCGTCTACCTAGGCTCCGGAGTAAATAGGGACAACAACACCAGTACCGAGATCAAGCGCAGAATTACTCTTGCCAATCGCTGTTTCTTTGGGCTCAAGAGGCAATTGAGTAACAGAGCCATCTCTCGAAACACCAAATTGACCTTGTATAAAACCCTGATCATCCCAGTCCTGCTCTATGGCGCAGAGACATGGACGCTATTGAAAGCGGATGAAGAAGCTCTTGGTTGTTTTCAGAGAAAAGTTCTGCGTACGATCTTTGGTCCTGTTTGCGTTGATGGCGTTTGGAGGAGAAGGTTCAACCACGAACTATACGGGCTGTACAGCGGCATGCACCTAGTTAAGCGTCTTCGGATCCAACGCTTAAGATGGCTAGGTCATGTAGAGCGGATGGACACCACAGCTCCGGCCCGAAGAGTCTTCGACACCGAGCCATTGGGACAGCGCAACAGAGGACGTCCTCGCACTAGATGGCGCATACAAGTGGAAAAGGACCTCAACCAACTTGGTGTGCGCAACTGGAGGCAGCTGGCGAAAGATCGTGCTGGCTGGAGAGGCATGTTGGTTGAGGCCCAGGTCCACCCCGGACTGTAGCGCCAATCGAAGAAGAAGATGCGCTGCGCAAAGCTCCAAGCGATTTAGTTTTCAAAGGGGCCACTTTGGACTTTGCTGTTAGCAGCGTCAACTTGATACCTTCTTGTATGCATCCCCCAGCATCTTCAAGCACCGCATTGTTAAAAACGGTGCAGACGCTGTACCATATGTGACTGTGTTCAGTCGAAAATGCTGTAAGGGTAGGTATGGATGCTGCCTCCACACTACGAGGTGGTAATTCGAGTGCTCTTCGGCAATTCGAACTTGCCTGTACATTTTCGCAATGTCTGCCGTTAGAGCGTACCTTTTCGTGCGAAAACGGAGCAACGTCGAAAACGGAGCACAACCCCTGTCAGGCTCAACCACCTCGTTTTCACAAGGAGGTATAGTCTCAACCATATTATCAATACCAACAACAAAGATCACTTCCAAATCAGCGTCCCTTACTTCCTAAACCAATGGACGTTGATTATTCGGTAAAATCCGATAAAGTGAACCAGAACAAGCCTAGAAATCAACCAATACCGGTAAAACGTGAAGCAAGTCCGTCATCCACACAAGATGCAACAGGTCTACCACACTGAACAGTCCACCCCAGACGAAAAGGATATGGAAGAATATGGCTCTTCACTATATTTCGAACACGTTGGGAAGAGCGGACAGGTATATACATTTCTCATAGATACAGGATCCAACAAAAAACTATATTCAGCCCTGCCCCAGCAGTCTTGTTCCAAACGAAAGACCATTCTACGCAAATTCAGTCGGAGGAAACATTAAGATCACACACAATTGCTCCATTAAATTTTTCGACCGCAAAATCGAGAAACTCAAATTTTTCATACTCCCAAGCCTTATTAAGTTTGACGGTATAATTGGTAATGACACATTGCAAGAATTTAATGCTGTCATTCACACCAAAGAAAACTACATGATGATTCATCCAAACATAACTATTCCACTCAAACAACATCTTACGGAAACCATTAATAACCTAAATATTAGAACCGCCCATTTATCTAAAGAAGAATCGAGTAAACTTACTAGCATAATCAATACCTATCCCAAGCTCTTCGCCGATCCAGACGAGAAACTAACGTATGTAACCACAGTCAAGGGAGAAATCCGAACAACAACCAGTCAACCAGTTTATTCAAAGTCTTACCCATACCCAAGAGCTCTTAAGGAAGAAGTTGAAAAACAGATCGATCAACTGTTAGAAGACCATCCAAATCACCTTAGAATTCGCCGGTTTATATTGTTCCTAAAAAAATGGACACTTCCGGGGAAAAGAAATTTCGCATAGTAATTGACTACCGTAAGTTGAATTCATTCACTATCGCGGACAGATATCCTATACCCGAGATCAACGAAGTCCTCGCCAATGTTGGCAATAACAGTTGGTTCTCAATGATAGATCTCAAGAGCGGATTTCATCAAATACAGCTCAGAGTGTCGGATATCGAAAAAACGTCGCATTCAAAATTTTGAACTCACTACTGATGCTTCTGATTACGCAATAGATGCTGTGTTGTCTCAGGACAATAAACCTATAACCTTCTTTTCGAGAACTCTAACAAAGACCGAAGAGAGTTATGCCACTAACGAGAAAGAGATGCTCGCCATAACCTGGGCTCTCAACTCGCTTAGAAATTGTCTTTACGGATCAAAGAAAGTTAAGATCTACACGGACTGAGTAATAAGAATACGCAAGATGAAACAATGAAAGCTAACAAGAAGACAAAATCTTGAAAACTCATAGAAGAGCGCAGACAAATCCCGAAGAAAACCGCAAGCAGCTCCTAGAAAACTTTGATTTTCCGATAATGGTAGCAAAAATCAACAAACTAGTGAAAAATTGCCAAACATGCAAAGAAAATAAATATGAACGACATCTAAATAAACCTATCCTCGAACCAACCGCTATCCCAAACTATATTTTTTTATTTATTCATTTCTTTTATTTTGAATACATTAACTTACATTTTAGACAAAAATGCTTAAAACTAGCTTAACTAACTTAAGATATGTTCTTAGTCCTACCCTACTGACCCTATACGGGTACTCTAAGCTATTCTAATCGTACATTTGTCTATGCGTTTCGGATTATGCTATGTTTTTTTTTTGTGTTAAAGACACACCGTTTTACTTTTATTTGTTTCGCCAAGAAAACTGGAAAGAAAAACTTGGCTATATATATCTAATTTAACCTAACTTAAACTAACTAGAACTAAAACTAACCTAACATTAAAACTTAAGACTATCTTAACTATGTCCGTAACAGTACGGACGCGTGCACCACGGCGTATATGCTATGTATGTGGTGGTGCACGCCTTTTGACGTGTGATGGTGTACGGCTTTTGTCAGAGTAACGCTAACCCATTGACAGTTAAGTTCATTCTCTTCCGATCAGCAACGTGGACAACGTGGCAACGTTCCTTTTTTCCTTTTTAAATCAACGTGGATTACTTAAATTATTATTCATTGAATTGTTAATTTTACGTGGATTACTAATTAATATTAATTGTTAATTTAAACATTTGAAATAATAAACTTGGAGAAAACTTTCTTACGTGGGGGCTCAACCGGGATCTAGTTAAAAAAAAAAAAAGAAAGACGTAAAAAATTGTGTTATCGACCAGTGCTACATTTAATACGATAACGTGTTGGTTTTTTTTTTCTTAAACTGAGTATTTAACATAATGGGCACAAGACGAAGAAGAACGTGGCAGAGAAGCGGAGAGGCGGTGGAGGTGGACGACGCTTTACAAACTCCCACAGGCTCAGAAGAGGACCGTATAAGTAAATTTAATATTTCAGACGTAGAAAACATCATAAAGAAGTTTTCTGGGCAAGAATCGATGTGCGTAAAGAAGTGGATTGAGGAGTTTGAGTTGTATGCTACCGCGTTTAATTGGAACAGTGTGCAACGTTTTGTTTTTTGCCGAAAGTCACTTTCAGGTGCTGCAAAAATGTATGTGGAGTGTGAAGCTAAGCCAGTATCGTATACTCAGCTCAAGACGGCATTGATCGAGGAATTTGCGGGCAAAATATCGAGTGTTGATGTGCACACAAAACTACGCGAAACAAAGAAAATGGATGGCGAATCGTGTCGAGAGTATCTCTACCGCATGCTAGACATCGCAAGTCAGGCTACTGTTGAAAATGTCTCAGTATTCCGTTACGTCATTGATGGCTATATTTAATAAAACAATTCTGTACGGTGCGCATACGATAGCAGACTTTGAAGAAAAGCTTCATATCTATGAACAGATGAAGAACGAAAATGACAAAACTGTATCTAGCTCAAATAAAGTCGCGCGCGTTAAAAAGAAAGATGGCACCGATCGGCTATGCATCGACTACAGAGCGTTAAATAAGAAAATTCATAAGGATCGATACCCGCTTCCCGTTATCGAAGACCAAATCGACCGCTTGGTGGACGCCTTCTACTTCACAACATTAGATCTTGAAAATGGTTTCTTCCACGTCACCATAGAAGAGAAGAGTAGAAAGCTTACATCATTCGTAACTCAAAGTGGGCAGTATGAGTTCCTAAAAGTGCCTTTTGGGCTATGCAACTCTCCAAGTACTTTTCAAAAATACATTAACTACGTCTTTAGAGATCTTTTCCGGGAAGGTATTGTAATAGTCTATATCGACGACCTCGTAATACCATCAAGAACATTGGAAGATGGCATAAAAAAACTGAAGAAAGTGCTGGATGTGGCTGCAGCCAATGGACTCCGAATTAAGTGGACAAAGTGCCAGTTTCTCCAACAAAAAATCGAATTCCTTGGACACCGGATATTCAAGGGCACAGTTGCTCCATCTAGTGCAAAAACGAAGGCTGTTGTCAATTTCCCAACACCAACAACGGTCAAGCAAATGCAAAGCTTTCTGGGTATAGCAGGGTACTTTCGCAAGTACATCGCTAATTTTTCAATTAGGGCAAAACCATTAACGGAGCTGATTAAGAAAGGTGAAAGACGACTCGTTCTTTCTGAGAATGAGCTAGCTGCTTTAAATGATTTAAAGAATGCTTTGTCAACGAAACCCGTGCTAAAGATTTTTAAATATGGTGCGACAACCGAACTGCATACTGATGCTAGTAGACTTGGGTATGGGTCTGTGCTGCTGCAACGTGACGCTGATGATAATGCGCTGCATCCCGTTTTCTACATGAGTAAAACCTCCACTGGTGCTGAAAAAAATTATTCCAGTTACGAGTTGGAAGTATTAGCTGTCATCGAAGCTGTAAAGATGGGCACTCCTTTTAGAGGAATATGATTATTGGATAGAACATCGAGCAGGAAGCAGTATGCGTCATGTCGATGCTCTAAGCCGAAATCCTGCAGTAATGTGCTTGCAGAATGATAACAGTTTTCTCACCAAGCTTTCTGAAGCACAGCATAATGATGAGGGATTGAATGCGATTTTGAACGCTCTTAAAGATGGTCCCTATAAAGACTTTGTGGTTTATAATGGTTTGCTATGTAAAAATGCTAATAACTCTGTTCTTTTTGTCGTTCCAGAATCTTTGCGATCTTCGATAATCCGAACTGCTCACGAGAAGGGGCATTTTCACGCTCAGAAAATGAAAGAGATTCTGGGAAAAGAGTTATTTTTTCCCAACCTTGACCAGCGTATTAAACGATGCATTTCGAGTTGCGTGAAATGCATCTTAGCTGAACGGAAGTGTGGGAAAGTAGATGGTCTTTTGAGACCTCTCCCGAAAGGTGATGCACCTCTTGCCACCTTTCACATTGACCATCTTGGACCGATGCAGGACACAAAGAAAGGCTATCGATATATAATGTCCGTCGTTGACGCTTTCACGAAGTTTTGCTGGCTTTTTCCTACGAAACCCCTTAGTGCCGAAGAAGCAATTCAAAAGATGGAGATTATTTCAGACACCTTTGGACATCCGCATAACATAATTTCTGATAGAGGAGGTGCGTTTATATCCAACAGGTTTCAAGAGTATTGCAAAAACCACTACATTAAGCTGCATTTCATTACTGTTGGTGTACCGCGAGGAAATGGTCAAGTTGAGCGCCTTCACTCAGCCGTCATCTCTTGTCTGACTAAATTCTCGATGGACAGTCCCGACAAATGGTTTCAACACGTAAATTTTGAATTCTACATGACATCGGTCAATTCAAACGACACCTTTCTATCTGATGGTTGGAGTTGAGATGAAGATAGGTACAGATTTGCGTTTGATAAAGATTATTGAGGAAGAATTTCAGAACCAATTTGACGAGTCGAGGACAGAACATCGGAATCAAGCCAAGGAAGCGATAGCAAGAATGCAAGCAGAAAACTGTAAGCATTTCAACAGAAAGCGGCGAACAGCGACCAAATATTCAGTAGGTGACCTTGTGGCTATCGAACGGGTACAGTTTGGAACTGGTTTGAAAATTCGTCCGAAATTTTTTGGACCATACCGCATCGTGGCTGGTAAAGGGTTCGAGCGCTATGACGTACAGAAGATAGGAGAACATGAAGGACCAAAATTAACCAACACCAGTGCTGACAAAATGAAACCGTGGGCAAACGATTACGATTCCAGTGATGAGATTCACGATATTGACGGCGAGCGTGTTTCAACTGATGGGCACTCCTCTGGGGCAGATGAGTAATTTGGATGACCGAGTGTGGTGGTGTACGCCTTTTGACGTGTGATGGTGTACGGCTTTTGTCAGAGTAACGCTAACCCATTGACAGTTAAGTTCATTCTCTTCCGATCAGCAACGTGGACAACGTGGCAACGTTCCTTTTTTCCTTTTTAAATCAACGTGGATTACTTAAATTATTATTCATTGAATTGTTAATTTTACGTGGATTACTAATTAATATTAATTGTTAATTTAAATCATTTGAAATAATAAACTTGGAGAAAACTTTCTTACATGTATACGCCGCTGTGTACCTTTTTTTTATTTTTTATTTATTATTTTAATTTTTTAATATTTTTGTGGTATATATTTGTTAGGACTACCTTAACCCTATGTAAGTTGGCCACCATGGTCAACTACCGCGTTATTTATAAAAGCCAAAGGCGGCGGGGACTGGTTTTGGTGTAACCACCAGTAAAATTGCCGTTCTTTGCCAGACTCTCTCCTGTCTCGAGCAGAGATCGCTTTACTGAACCGGGGGAGATCCTCGTGACTGCGAGCGACATCCCGTTCATAATGAAGTCGCCTGTCCACTGTTCGGCGTACGACATGGAAGATTACAGGACATCCGTGTGGATCCTGTATTAGGCCAATTGTATCGAGATGTAGGAACGCCTCGGGAGGAATAAAGCCGCTAAGGCGCACTCTCTCATGGTACATATAGTGGGGGTAGTAAGCCCCAAGGATCAGACTGTTGGAAGAAGACATAGCTCGTGCAATATGCCTTCTGATCAGCTTAATAATAAAATTATCTATCCTGTTCAAGTTTGCCTCGTTGTACAGGACCTCGTTGGGATAGTACTTCTTGTACTCAGATGCGGGTGTACGATACAACCGGAGACAAGTTCGCAGACACTGTCTCTCGAACAACCTTATCGTTTCCATCTGCGAAGGACTCACGTAGAACCACAACGGACAACCGTACGCCATAATTGGCTGGATGTGGGCCATGTAGCAGATTACCTTCACCCTGGTATCAAGTTGTCTTCTGTAAAACAACCTCCTTGCCACAGCAAAGGCCTTTTTAGCTTTGGCCAGAGCAATATCTATATGTTTGTCAAAATACATATATTGGTCCAACCAAATGCCAAGATACCTAACTACACTTTTCACATCTAAAGGGCGTCTCTGTAGGTTAATAATGTCATGTACATTGGGGTTCTGAAAAGGATAGTTTCACACTTCCGGAAGTTGATAATCAAGTTCAAGTCGTCGCAAAATCGCTGAATTTGATCGAAGTCTCCTTGCAACCTCCCAAACTATCGTGGCCATACAGTACATCTTGATATTTTCTCAACAGAAAAGATTCTTGTATTAACCTCAATATGTAAACTTACCAAATTTGCGAAAACAAAGATAATTCGATCCAGAGCAATTGTTGACATAAGGCAACCACTCCGAGAAATTCTATTCGCGCTCGGTGTTCCCGAAAGTGTTGTCATTGACAACAATCACTTCCATGATGGAAGACGAGTTAGGAATTCGTGCTTATAAAACACAACCGTACAAAAGTGAAGTGAATGGTCAGATTGAGCGGTTTCATTCCACTCTTTCGGAGATCATGCGATGCTTCAAAGCTGAACAAACTCCTCGCTCTTTTGAAGAACTACTCTAAAGAGCAACCAATGAGTATAATTTCACTGCGCATTCCACAACCGGAAAGAAACCCATCGAACTCTGCCTTGGTCGATGTCCCAGACTAACTCCTGAAGAATTCGAAAAAACACGTCAAGAAAATATAAAAAAGTTTACAGAAAAACAACGAAAAGACATTGAGTATCACAACAAGAAACGGGAACCTACCAAAACTTATAATCCGGAAGACATTATTTTTGTTAAACACAGTAAAAGGCTAGGTTCAAAACTTACATTCCGATCTCGAAAAGAAATAGTAAAGGAAAACAAAAATACAGTAGTAATAACAGAATCAGGCAAAGCAACATTAAAAATTGACACCACCCTCTTTATTTCAGATGTGTACTTTATTTTATAAAAGGAGAGATCCAAATATTGGACTTCTCAAACTCCCAATTTATATCACTACATACCGGACAGACTAAGATACAATATGGTAATTTTGAAATAATCCATGAAATTGGCCCTGACCAATACAAACAGTTTTTGACAAGCCTCGCTCCAACGTTTGACCTTATTACAATAAAGAACAATCCTCTATTTCCCTACTTATCCCACGAATACCAACAGATTCAAACCCTAATCCAAAATCAGAAGCCAAGGAAAAATTAATAACCTACTTGTGAATTCTAATGAACAAGTTGTAATAAATAAGATGCACAATGAGAGAATAAATAACATAACAAAAATAACAAACGAAATTAAAGTAATGCTTAGAGAAAATAAATATGTTAATAAAGAAATTGTATCTGAAATGCAATATAAGCTAAAAATTGTTAAAGAAGAACTACAAAATATAGATTTAGCCATTCATTTTGCGAAAGCAGGAATTGTTAATACACTTTTTTTATCAAAAGAAGAAGTAACTCTAGCCATTAAAGCATTAAATAAAGAAAATATTCCTTTCCAAACAATAGAAGAAGCTTTAAACTTTGCTGAAATGTATTTGAATGAAACATTTTTACTCAAAGCTGTTAAAAAGAATGGCGTAGCAATAGAAATTTGTTATGAAAAAATTGTAAAACATAAAGAATAACAAATAAATGTAAGTCAATTAATTTTGTCACTATATGTAAAAAAGAAAATATTGTAAACCTAACTAACACCACTTGTATTCCAAATTTACTCAGAAGTGAAACAGCAACATGTAACTTAATAAACAATCAGCACATTCTTTCCATTGAAGAAATATCACCTGGGATAGTTCTACTGTATGATTTCAATGGAACCCTTGAAGCTAACTCCATGCAGTGGAACCTCACCAGCATTTTCCTCGTAAAATATGAAAAGACAAACGTCACCATCAACGGCAAGATGTGATGGCAAGATACGGCACAAGAAGCATCCAGACATGCAATCCTCCCAGCGGTACTACAACCAATACCCATTGGAGATAAATTCCAAGAACATTTATCCCTCGAAATGATGAGTGAGCTACACCTGAACAACACCAACAGAAAGCGATTAACGAACAATCTTCACATATGGAACAGTCTTAATTATGGCCATCATCTTTACAACCATAGCACCCTATAAAACCTGACATCAACGTCTGCCGAATCGAACTGGTGATCGCTGTCCTACGGTGATAAGTGCTGAGTTAGCAACTAATAGCCACAAATAGCTGTAAGAAATCAATTTTATGTCAGTTCTTAAGTGATTGCGGTGAAATAAAGTGGCCGTCTGACTAAAGAATAATTTTGTTTAAGAAAATAAAACTTCTTTCTATTTAACTTATATACTTATTACTTATATATTTCTTATTTTTGATTCGTTATTAGTCAATTATATTAAACACATATCTTGTCAATTTATACAGAATAAAGAATTGTGAATGTATGTACTTAGGAAGATATTATAACTCAATTATACTGTAAAAACATTCAGCAATCTGTTCAAATTCGGTAGATGAAATAAAGAACCATTATTATTATTCTTATTATTAAGGAAATGGCTGAACGATGCCATCGAAGACTTGCATTCGGAAGAGCTGGCCCCGCAGGAGGCTCTCATGAATTTGAAAAAGTTCTGTAGCTCGTTCGTTGCCTTGAGCCTGCTGACCATTATCAGCGAAAAGCTACACTTCAGGTACTTCGTCGAACGGCATTCGCTGCACGATCGATACAATCCAAGAAGGTATTACAACTTTCAAAGGAGGTACAATTTTTAAATCTGTAGAAATTCGGAAGCGAATAAAGGTATTTTTGATTAAGAATTGATTTGTATTTTGTGTATTCGGTTTCGATATTTTCTGCTATAGTCTGGAAAGAGTTGAAAAGCTGAAGAAAAATATAATACTCTGGCTAAGAATCCGTTCGTCTCCATATCTGTTGTCAAAGTAATAATCATTTGGAAAATAGTTTGCTGAGTTAGCGAGAATGTCTTCTTAATTCCAGAAAGCCGTAGTTTAAGATGACTCTTACGTGCGTTTCGAGCGTGGTGGAATAAGTGGACAAGCGTCACTTTTCTTGTCGGATAAGAACTGATCAACGAATTAAACTACAGATATTTATAAGGCTTCATCGATGTGATGAATAGCTGGCTCAGCAATACTTCGGGTGCTTGAAGATGAGCTACAGATGCTATTGTGTTTTTGAAAGAAAATAAGCGGATGCTGCTGTTGACTTTTTCAGTACGCTTCTGGGGGGTTCATGGTGGATTTCTTGGGTTAATGTTTCCCAACTGTTAACGAAATGTTTTGTATGAGATTCGTGAAACTAAGCTCGTATACTGGATTTAGCTTGGGATTGCAAGGTCCATGCTTTACCGAACGCTATATATGTATGCTTTCTTTATGCGGCTCTCTATATTATCAGGATCGGGACAAAAAGAAGAATACTAAATCTGGTGCGGTCGCAGAGAAAATTACAAAATTACATTTGATTAATTTCTAATCTGAAAAAAAAAACTCCACTATCCATACCACAGGTAAATGTTCAGTCTTTTTATTTATTTAAGAAATGATTTTATTTCTGTTTTTTTATTCTCTCCGATAGAGTTGGAGTACCGAGTATGAACATAGTCTCATCTCATCTGCAGCTGAAAGAATAAGGAATGTACAGCTAAATAAAGAGTTGCAGAACAGTTAAAAGTGGTAAAGTGATAATAATAATATGGGTGGCGCTACAGCCCATAGAGGGCCAGGGCCTTGCTTCTCAGCAACCAACGAGTGGAAGGGACCTACAGTTTTATGCCGAATCCGAACGGCCAGATTTGAGAAGCTTTTTCTAGACAGGAAATACTCCTTGAGCATTGTCAGTGACTCGAAAGAGGTGGGGTCGTGAAAATTGTTTCGTCGCACAGAGCAGGAATCGAACCTACGACGTCGAGGTTGGGGTCGACTCACATATTCACAACGCCACGGGCCGCCAGTGATAGTAAAGTAAAAGTGACTATTCGACTCCCCATAAGTTATGTTTTTTATGTGTTCAAGGTTTCACTATGATGTGATGATGTGAAATGCAGTGCAGAGTGGATCACTTAAGCAATATTTCATATGTTTAAATCTGTCTTGAGCATTTACAACGCACCTTTGAGGTATGCTCTTTGGCACGTTAATCGATATTTTTGTTCGGGTGTTCGGTTTCCTCAATAGGCCTATTGCACCCATTCTAAAAGTAAAATAAATTTATGATTTAACATGTAACAAAAGAAATAATATAAACATAACAAATAACAAATTCAAAGTGCCTAAAATTTGAAAATATTAGAGATGACGATGATGAGACCTCGTCTAATGCTGGCACAGGCAAATTACACGAATGACTGTCGCAACACTTTCAGAAAAGCCAACCACAAACATAAGTAAAACTACATTTACATTCACATTTACATTACATTTACCAGGAATACCGTTATGAAGTGAGCATCAAGATACAAATGTCTCGATAGGGAACATTTGTTGCGAACGAGCCCTTATTTTTTTTTTTTTTGCTATGACACCTGTGAAAATTATTTAGTATACATCAAGTCATTGAACAGACAAAATCATATTTTTCATCGTGTTAAAAATGTCGAATTTCGTACCAGAAAGTGATGATTTGCGGAAAGCATTCATTTTCTGTTTTCATTAGAAGAAAAGTGCTGCAAAGTCGCATCGAATGCCTGTCGAGGCATATGGTGATCATGCTCTATCAGAAGCAGCAAGATGGTTTCAACCAGAGATAAGGTATGATAGAGATACCCGACTTCCTCGTGTCTTTCCCCTCGATTTCGTTTGACAGCGTTTTTTATAACATTTCACAGCTGTTTCTTATCTGTTTCACAGATAGAGTCAGTGAATACGTGTGAGGTTTGTAAACATCTGATAACGTGCAAGTAAATATGTGTAAGTGGATGCGAACAGCTGATTAGGTGAATTATCTGACACTTCAAATTATTTATTTACTTCGAATTTGTTTACATTACAAAACGAAACCTTTTTTGCCTTGTTACAGCATATTACACCGAAGACAACAAATTAAAAGCAAACTCAATTTAATATAATCCATCTGGTGTGTGCGGGCTTTTCCTCAAGTGGAGTCAATGATCAGGGCTATACGCAGTGAGTCAAAGAAAACGAAGGAGGAGCAGAGGTGCCGAATATCATCCATGAGAACAGATTCTATTCATCCCATAGAATCTTTTAATCAAATGTCAGTTTAATGCGCTTTCCTTTTATCACATTGACATGTTTTTCATTCACAGGTAGCAATATCCTTCATCGGATTGACGCTGTATCGGAAGATGTTGTCGAGTGTGACGATTGCTCGTTATATCAGTGGCAACTGTTATCCTTATTGTCATCTATGCCAACATGCAGCTGAAAAAACGGAACAGACCTCTAGAATAAAGAAAATACTATTTAATATTGTGAAGTGTATTTTATTTAAAATTTATGAAAGCATTTCCACACCACCCTTGAGGTATGCTTGTGGTGCGTTAACCGATTTTTTTACCGGGTGTTCGGTTTCCCCAAGATGCCTATTGCACCCGACCTAGAACGAAATAATATATTAATATAATTTGTAAATAAATGGAAAAGTAAATAGAATAGAAGAAATAGAAATAAAATTAAAATGGAAAGTAAAATGCATGATAAGTATTTCTTTCATAAATGCGAAACGTTGAGGATTTTATTCCTGAAGCTGAAATCACTTAAGTCCCTATTCCAAAACTTCAACAAAAAATGCGAACCCTAATAAAATAATTTAAAATGAAGTAGTGTTGCAAGTTCTTGCAACAAACAAATATTCTTTGCGTAATTAAGACTTCGGCAATTTGCTTTGCTACACCCTTTTGTTTTTTTTTTTTCATTTTTATTTTTTTTTTTAATTCATAAAGAGCTTACATACTAGATAAAAATGCTTAAAACTAGTTGGACGTACAATTCTATTTCTAACTTACTGGCCCTCGGCGGGCACTCTAAGCTAAACTGAATCTTAAACTATGTCTTTCGACTTAAACTATGTATATTTTAAACTATGCAATTATTGTACAAATCAATATTAAGAAAATTCTTTTAGCAAAAAACTTAAAAACAGAACAATTTTTCGTAAAACTTATATTCTAACTTACATACTAACTTAAAATAACTTAAAACTACCTTAATGAAATATACATACATATATACATGGATGTATAATAACATACGCACATGTATATATATATGTACTTACCCTATGTACAGCGTATACACTAAAGTACACTCAGGTGTACTCCTGTGTATACTTTGGTCTTTTTTTTTTTTGTTTTTTTTTTTTTTTTTTTTTTTGTTTTTTTTTTTTGTATTTTTATTTTTATTTTTTTTTTTTTTTTTATTTTTTTATATCTACATATCTACAGCTTAAAACTAACCTATAACTACACTAAGATGTATAAGTCGGCCATAGGTTGCGGCTGATGGAATTAGATCCAATCCGCTGCAAGACAGTAACCGACTGCGCCCCATAAGGGGCAACGCACTACCCGTTCTACCCCGGGTCTAAAGGGTTCGACGCTGGAGTTCCTTCGCTCCCCAGCCACCAGAACTTACGATGTTGCAATGCAACATCTCGCACATCCCGACTCGAGACCGCTGTACTGAACCGGAGGAGGCCCTCCTCAGCTCGTTGTGCAACGGAACGGTCGTGGTTGGGTCGCCCATCCACAGTTGACCTGGCTATGTGAAATACGAGCGGTACCGCATTCTTATCTTGTATCAGGCCGTGCTTGTCAAAATAGAGAAATGCTTCTGGAGGGACGAAGCCACTGTGACGTACCCTTTCGTGGTACTGTGGGTTGGGGTAGTAAGCCCCGGAGATCAAGTTATTGACTGAGTTCATCGCTCTCGCAGTGTGACCTCGAATCAACTTCACCAGGAAATTGTCCACTCGTATCAGGTTGGCCCTGTTGTATAAAACCTAATTGGAGTAGAATTTTCTGTACTGGGACTCTGGTGTTCTGTAAAGGCGAAGGCAAGCCCTAAGACAAGCCCTCTCAAACACCCGGATCTTTTCCATCAAGCTTGCACTCACGTTGAACCACACGGGACAACCATATGTGAGCATTGGCCGTATGAGGGCCATGTAGCAGATTACTTTTACCCTTGCATCGAGTTGGCTGTTGTAAAACAGTCTCTTTGTGAGGGCGAAAGCGCCTCGGGCCCTGGCTAGAGCAGCATCTACATGTTTGTTAAAATATAGATACTGATCTAGCCAGATCCCCAGGTACCTGACTACAATCCTTTGCGTCAGTGGTTGCCCGTGCCGTCCTACAATAGAGAACTTTCGCCAATTCTTTTTTGTATCTGCCGAAGCTTTATACAACGGAGTCCTGAACAGAATGGTTTCCGACTTCTGAAAGTTGATATTCAACTTCCAGTCATCGCAATCTCTCATGAATGAGTCGAAGTCACCCTGCGCGTGCGTAGTGATGTCCTCGATCTTTTTGCCTGATCTGTACACGATCAAGTCGTCGGCATACGCAATTGCGTGCGGAAGAGAACTTATTAGATCGCTCAGGAAAATGTTCAACAGGATCGGCGAATTAACGGCACCCTGTTGAAGACCATTTTTTACTTCAAAAGTACCTGCAGAGGTCACGTTGCCGTTCTTGACGACGAACCGCCTACCGGTAAGCATATTATATAGTAGGTACAGTAGTGGTTTACTAATGCCTAGCCGATTGAGCTTATAGTAAAGTCCTTCTAACCAAACGGTGTCGAAGGCCTTCTCCAGGTCAATCAAGCAGGCGCCCGTGCATTTTTTCTTGCTCTTGTTCCATTGGATATCCGACACCAGTTTCGACGCGGCATGAATAGTGTCATGCCCCGCTCTGAAACCGAATTGGTTATCCGGAATTATATGTCTGTCCTGTGTCCAGTTGATCAGAGCTCTATTTATCACCTTCTCGAATACCTTGCTGATGTTCGGAAGGAGACTAATTGACCGGAGGTTGCACGGATTCGAAGAATCTTTTCCTCGCTTGGCTATGGGCTGTACAATCGCGGTTTTCCAATGCTCCGGATAATGTGCATTATTCAGAGCATTGTTAAACAGGATTGTGTACATAGTAACCACTTCCATGGGGAGGTGTCTTAGCACAATATTGGAGATACCGTCGATTCCAACCGACTTTTTCTTCTTTATTGATGCGAAGACCGCTTGAAGATCTGCCTTCGAAATGAACCGGGGATGAACCCCTTCGTCGGCGATGACATTGTCTGCCATGTTTTCGTCATTGAACTGGACAAAGCCGTTGTTCTCAGATCGCCATTGCTGCAGATCGAAGTTGAGAGTTGCTAGCTTGCACGCTGTTCTCCAGGTCGTGGTTCGGGCGAACACTCACGTTCACCTTGTACACTTCTTGGAAAACTGCGCCTAGTACTTCAACTTTTTCTTGCGGGTCTTCGACCACAAAGAAGTCATCGTCGAGTACGGAGTTATTGGAGTCAATACCTGCTGTAGTCAGTATGTGTTCGTTGTCTGTCGTCCTGGGAAGCTTAAGACACGGAAGACCGCTATTTTTCTTTCGAAAGAATTTATTTATGTGTGGAAACATACTAGGGTTGTTAGATCTAACAGCCCGAATCTTGTTGTTCCAGTATGTGTTCACAGAAACTCTATAATTCTGTACGATTAAAGTCTGTACATTCTTAATGAACGATTTCAGTGTCGTAACTTCCTCGCTGCGTCTGTCAGTAAACCGCCTGTACAAGGTTTTTAATCTTGACAGGAGTCTACTTTTTTGTTGGTGTAGTGCGTCAATTGTCGCATTGCGGTAAACGTTTTCGTTGTTAGTTCGTGTATACCGAGGTATCGTACTGTCCATAGTTCGTTTTATTGTCTCGTCCAATTGAATTAGATACATGTCAATCTCTTCGTTTGACAGGTTTCTATTGGACGGAATGTGGAGCGCATTCGAAGAGAGTGCTCGAGTCATTTGTCGGGAGAAGCGTGGCCAACGCGCCCTACTGTAATTGTAGGTGTGCGCTTGGACAAACTCTCCTAATTCCGCAATGTCGTTGGGGATCTTGAATTCGGCACTAAGTCCGCAATGGTCACTGAGATACACGAAAGTGTTCAAACAGTTTACCGTTTGTGCGTTTGTGTCGGTCAGCTGCAGTCTTGCGTCAAACAGCAGGAGATCCAAGAACGATCCGCTCCTGGGAAAGGATGCGATCTCGGTAGCTTTTAAATCGAGTCTATACTTGACACTGTGCAAGCAGAACCAGCTAAAGAGCTGGTCCCCTCTGTTATTGGAAACCATGTTCCCCCAATAACCGTGGCGGGCATTAAAGTCCCCGGCCAAAATAAAATAGTTCTCCTCCGAGTCCAGACTTAGGCATCGAAAGAGTGTATCGAGCTCTGATATAGTTGTAATGGAACTGAGGGAGCCGGGGGAGTACGCCGACACCGCATACAGCTTCTTTCCACTGCGGAGAGAAATACACACGATGCAGGCCTCCAACGCCTGAAACCGTCGAACTTCACCACTATACACTACTTTGTGTTTAATGTTATTTTTTATGAAGATCGCAACACCGCCTCCACCATTGGAGTTGGGCCGGTCTCTTCTGATAATATTATAATTACTGTGCTCCAATATGCCTCTCTGGGTTAGCTTGGTTTCGCTAATCAGACATAGCTCTGGACTTTGGTCATCCAACAGTCTATACAGCTCGTTTTTCCGTGGGACCCCTATCAATGAATTCGCATTCAATGCAAGGATCTTGAAAGAACTCTCCGTCTGCGCAGCCATTAGGACTGGTGACGTGCTGGGTTCTGCAGGAGCGCCAGAATTTTGGCAACCTGCTCCTCTAACCGATCCATACGCCTTTCGATGGAAGATTTCCAGTCGGGCGTTGGCTCGTGTGCTTTTGGCACTGAGGGTTGCTGTACCTTAGGTACTTGCTGCTTTGCCGTCCTCCCCATGACGGACGCCATTTGGGCGAAAGTCACTTCGGGTGTGACGGGTATGGCTGCCCCGAGTGGATATTTCACTGGGGGCTGCTTCTGCAGAACCGTTTTTGCTTTGCGCTCCTGAAACTTAGGGCAACCCCGATAGTTGGCGGTGTGCCCCGCGTTCCCGCAGAGTACGCATTTGAGCTGACTTCTGTCAGCTGCTCCCTCTTGCCCCAGAGGACAATTCTCTGAGATGTGGTTTTCGCTGCACTTTACGCATCGAATCTGCATTGGGCAGTTCGACGCGGCGTGCCCAAACCTTTGGCAACGAAAGCATTGGATAATGCCGTCGCGCCTTCTTATACTTTCCCACTCGCATCTGTGGTAATCCAAGAACTTAATTTTCTTCAGATTATCCACTTTGCTTGTGGGTGTGACCTGTACAGTGTAGAAGGGTAATTTCCGCCCTTCTCTCTTTGCCTTTACTGTGGAGAAAGGCTTAACTCCGACGAACTCAATGCCCTCACACACTTGCTCTTTGAGCATTTGGAGGACCTGCTCCGCTTCAAGCGGATACGTGAGCTTTAAGAGCTGGGACTGGCATTTTTCGCCTTTTGGCGTAAAAGAGAAGAACTCAAGTGTCGATCTCTTTAGCAATCTTTTAATAACGTTATAAGCGTCCACTGTCTTGCAGTGGATTGCGTGCTTGTCAGCACCTTTGCTTCTACTTATGAAAAAATTACCTTGACCTATGGCCTCCTTGCACAACTTGGCAGTCTGTTGGATATCCGCCTTGTAAATATTAATAGGCGGCACTTTTTCTGTTTTCTGCTGCTATTTCTGCTGCTGTTGTGTTGCTTGTTGTTGTCTCTGTTGTGTTGCTGGCTGCTGTCGCTGTTTTGTTGCTGGTCGCTGATGTTGCTGAGATGTTGGCAACTTTTGTTGTTGTGTTGCCGTCAGTACTTCGGTCTCTGTCCGCTGTTGTTGTTGCATAGCTTTTCGCTGTTGTTGTTGCGATTCTTGAAGCTTATTTGTTGCTTATTTTTTTTTTGTTGCAGGTATGTTCTTATTTGTTTTTTGTTTCTGCTGCTGCTGTTCAAGCACTCTCCTCTCAATAGTTCTCGCTTTTAGTTCTCGTATTTCATGCACGAGTCTTTGTACTTTCTCCTGCATGTCATCGAGCATATTTTCTTTGAGACGAAGTACACGCTCCGCCTCGTCTTCAGTGTCGCTTTTGAGGGAATCATAGCTGTTGCTACTAACCGCAAAGCGGCCTTCCCCTCCGTCAGACACATATTGAACAGCCTCCTCTTCCTCTGTCTCGGCTGCTGATGAATTGTTTGATGCCGCTGCACTCTGCTCTTCCCCCTGCGGCCCTTTGGGGGAAGCATTTAAATTGCGGCGTTTTACGCTTTTTGGAGTTGTAATTTTTCTCCTCCTCTTGGTTGTGCCGTCTGTTGGCACTGCCGTCTCGTGACTTGACTCTGCCACCGGTTGTTGGTGCAGGTCAATGTCCGCTTTTAAGAGCGCGGACCGCTCATTAGTTTCCATTTTCCTACGCTCACTTGCTGGCGTAAGCGAAGTTCTGGTATGCAGAAAAAAAATGAAATTTGTTGGTTTGCCCAGGCAGGTTTCGAACCTAGCACCTTTGGTGCCAGAAGCACTGACCCTATCTACTCAGCCGAGTACTTGTTATGGCACAGGTTTGCAAACGCTTTAGTTTACTACTTTTTAACACGTCTAACGCTTTTGTTAATTAAAAATCGCCACTCTCTAGAACTATTACCGCACTGTTCAGAGGTCTGTGCACGACTGACTTTGCTACACCCTTCTGATGATAACATTCGTAGAACACTTTCAAGAACATGTCTTCCAGATCTCGAACATGTTTTACCAAATCTGGGGGTGGGGCAACCTGATTGCATCCATGAAATTGCTTAAACATTGTTAATGTAAAGCTTGTGGATAGGTTTCCCGTAGATATTGTACGCAAAGGCAAGCTACATAAAAGACTTTCACGCACTTTCCGATACAGACAACCGCAAACATAAACAAAACTATTTTCTTTTAGAAACTCATTCACATTTATGTCCACAGTCATTTTGACAAAAATGTTGGTTTTGGTCTATCATGTAGCCTGCTTTGCAACCAATCTGGCTACTTTCACGCATTTAATGTTTTATTCTGAACCAAAATGTTCATACTATAATAATTTGAATCTTATTTCACATGCACATGTATATATGTACATTTTAACATATGTTCGTTACATCTGCATATCACCAAATCAACATCAAAAATTATTAACGAAAAACGTACATGGAATCATCGTATATCTATGCTTGAAGTCTTGCATGCAAGACTTTTTGTCCATGTTGTTTGTTATTTCTAGCAATACTAAATTATATGTAATACGAAAGTTAGTATATGAATATGTTCTAATGTAAATGTTTCAACTTAGTTCGAATTTTACGCAAAAATGCAACCACTGCAAGACCCACTTTTCTTCTAGATTTGAAATCTAAATGTCTGCTCATTGATTTACACTGTACTACACTGCAATTCTATTCACACTTCAATTTATAACTTTATTTATCTTGAAACACTTGCAATTTGATAACGAATTATGATAACTATGATGAATGAAAGTTCAAATTCACATTCAAACATAATTTCTCCACAAAACGGCGGACAAAATGAAGTAAAAATATGTTCAGTAAGTGTGCCCCGGTTAATAAAACTTACACCATACTGGAAAAACGCATTGGAAACTAGTATAATTGTCCGTTGAGTTTGAAAATTTGAACATATTTTGCAGTTGTGGACGATTGAAAGTAATATAAGATAAAACTAAGCAAACTCAGACAAATGAAAATGTTGGTTTCAATCTAATATGTAGCGCATAATGTAACGCTTTTAACATATACGTGTACATATATGTGCAAATGAGTATATGTATCACCAAAAATATCATCTGTTAATGCATTAACAAGTGAATTTGTATATCCAAGTATTTTGTCCAACAGACATGAATCAAAATACCATATACCAACGAACAAACAATTTTTTCATAAATCATGTGTAGTCACTTTTAATTTAAATCAGTCCGTCTACTTATGGTGTCGACTGTATATTGGGTATTCTATTTACTTCATAGAAACCGTTTGCCTTAACAATACAACAAAATAAATGATCGAATGATCCATCCGCAATTCCTACTGTGCACTCGCTCCGTTTTCCTGACCAGTATGTTAAAGAAACGCGAAATGTATAAGCAGTCAATAATGAACCTTCGAAACAGCCTGGTGTTTTATTTGCCATCCCTCCCGAATTTTCTACACATGTCCAATCGACCTAGTTTATATATGTAGGGTTAAGTTAATAAACGCTTTAAAATTGTTCAAGTATATTCCCTTAATTACAGAAATTATTCGACGGACTGCCATCAGAAAAAATGTATTTCTTCTCTTAAAAGTCCCGCATGCATATAAATTGTAAAGAAATGCCATTCAAGTAACATTTATAGATTTATTGTTTGAATGAATTTTAGTAATACATTGCTTTAATTCCTAATATTATAATGTCATGAATATGTTTCCAACCATGTTCACTTCGCAAACATATTCCTGGAAAATTTCAATCGGCTACACATTTGACACTATTGGGGGCAAATTTGTAAAAAAACATGGCGCGCGCCCAAACGTTGTAACAATGTGCGTGAAAATAAAGAAATATGCGTCAGTTCAGGTCCATAACGGCAGTTTTTGTGGTGGGATGGGGGTTTTCCAATCAGAAATGCCTGGAAAGACGAATATCTCTATGCTCTCTTATCTCTGGTTTCAACGGTTCAGATATAATGATTTTGATGTGAGAAATGAAGAACGTGGAAGACCACCACAAAAGTTTGAAGATGCCGAATTGCAAACGATATTGGATGGAGATGACACTTTGAGTCAAAAGCAAATGGCAGCAATGTTAAATGTTGCGTAACAAACAATTTCTGAACGTTTAAAAGCTATGGGAAAGATCCAAAAGTGTGAAAAATCGGTGCCACATGAATTGAATGAAAGACAGATGGAAAACCGAAAAAACACTTGTGAAATTTAGTTCAAAGACACGTAAGAAAATCGGTTTTGCATCGGATTCTTACTATCGATGAAAAATGGATTTATTTAAAGAATCCTAAACGAAAAAAATCATGGGTTAATCCGGGACAACCATCAACATCAACTGCAAAACCAGATCGATTCGACAAGAAGACAATGCTGTGTGTTTGGTGCAACCAGAGAGGTGTGGTGTACCACGAGCTCCTAAAACCTGGTGAAACCGTTAATACTGCTCGCTACCGACAACAAATGATCAATTTGAACCATGCATTGATCGAGAAACGACCAGAATTGGTCAGAAGACACGGCAAGGTAATTTTGGTCCATGCACCAATGCACCTGCACACAAAGCAAAACCGGTTCAGGATACAATCAAAACACTTGGCTGGGAGCAGCTACCCCACCCGCCGTATTCACCAGACTTGGCTCCTTCCGACTACCATTTACTTTCATCGATGGGACACGCATTGGCTGAGCAGCACTTCGATTCCTACGAAGAAATCGAATTGGGTGTCTGATTGGCTTGTTTTAAAAGACGAACAATTTTATTGGCGTAGTATTCACAAATTGTTAGAAAGGTGGTCAAAATGTGTAGAAAACAATGGCCACTACTTTGAATAAAATGTTATTACTTTCCCTTACTTCAATGATAAGTGTTTTATTTTCAAGAAAAAAAATGCTAGCTTCGGTCTATGATTTATTTTTTGGATAACCAGGACGTGTGATTTACAAGAGCATGATTGCTGATGGCATGCTCTAATTCAACGCCTTCGCAGTCGCCGCTGCTTACAATTTTTAAATATTAAAGTCCCCACAACTTTTGGAAAGCCCCCATGAATTGTAATGGAGTGAGGCAGCCATGGTTTTCTACCGCACCCCTTACTTCACCGAAAAATTGTTCCAAATAATCCTGGTTAAGTTGCCGAGTTAGAAAGAATTCGAACTGGGGTGCCAGCACAGAACTTGAAACAATCGAGTTGAGTCGATACAATCGAACATGGGTAGCACCAATTTTGATTCAATCGAGTATCCTCGATTGTATCGTCAAAGTAGGCAGCATACAAATTCGAATATGACGTTTGAAACAAAATTTTTTAGTCGATAGAAAAAAGTTATCGTCATCAATTAATAAAAAGTTGTCCTCATTTTGGAAGCGAAGCAAAATATGTCCATCAACAAAAAACAACTTCAAAGACTGGAAAAAGGTAAAGACAACTGCATGTATGTTTGAATTATAATATTGTACGTGCATTTTTAGACTTTGAGTGACCTAAAGTTAAGAACAAACTCAGGAAGAATAAGGTCCACTTAAAAGGCACAGGCGGTGGCCCATACCTATTAATTGCAGAATGCGAAGGCTAGAAGCAGCAGTTGAAGACAGCAAAAATGTTTGGAGTCGGACCTAGTCAAATTGCTGACCACAATAATAATGAAGAAACTAAAAATCTAGACAGGGAAGAGGTAGAATACAATAGATTCAAAGAAAATGTTGTATGCGTAGGTAGTGTTCCTGTATTGTTTACTTAAGGCAATTCAACACATATCAAAAATTATTTTGATTTTGGCATTAAATTTTTTCATCTTCGCTTTCCGGATGAAAAACATATCATTCTAAGTCCAATTTCACTTTAATGAACGAAGGTTTTTTTGAAAATAACAAATTTGACATTTCACTTCATAGTTCACAATGACATTTTTAAGTAGAAGTCACAATAAAACTCGTTTCAAATTACATGTTGCCAGAAAATATTTGTTTCGAGTTGACTGGCGATGAACAATGCTCGATTGTTTCAAGTTATGTGCTGTGACCCCTGGCAAGGCGATAGAAGTTGCCACAATAATATAAGTGACGAGATGGTTAGAAGTCAGCCCTTTAAAAAATTAAACTGGTTCGTCATACATATACTTTTAGGATTGAGCACTTGGATGGAAATTAAGCGCTTTATTACATCCTGCAAGAACTGAAACTAAATTTAATTTTGCATATAAAGTTTCCTATTCTTTCCTATACTAACTATCGAGATGACGATTTGAATATATCGAATAAATAATTGAAGAATTCTAATAATTCTCCAGTGTATTTATCATTGTTCTGAGTCCTAGACCATAACTTACGTAGGTCAAACAACCCACTGAAACAGGGTTGCTGAACTTTTATGAAATTTCACTTTCATTCTGTGAAAGGTATTTGGCCTTATTTGTGCCTCTGTCAACTTTGGGCCAATACAAATGCCTAACTGTATAAAAACAAAATATCACCCCATGAAGCACGTGAAGTGCTATCAAATACCAAATCATGTTTGAGTTGACAGTTGCTCGTACTCTTGTCCTATGAGGAGGATAAAAAAAAGAAAAAAATAATCTAAGTTTCGTCTACAAAGAAAAAAGGCTTAGCTGCATCTACCTCTAATATGCGTGCTAAGCCACAAAAGTCCGATACCTGATCACATACAAATTGTACTGGAATTAAGTTACTTCGACAAAGAGAGCGATAAACGATTTTAACAAAAAAATATATGCAACTATATCTTACGAAGTGATCGCGTATTATAGGATGTATCCATCGCTTTGCAATGCCTTGAGCCATAAACACCAAAACGTTTGTAGCCGGCCAATTTGATCGGTATTCGTCACAACCCAAGTCCTCCAAACTTATTACGGTACATATCACTTTTCCTACAATAATCTACGTGGGCTTTCAAGGACTTTTCATCAGTTGAAATGGAGCAGTACTTGTATATACTGGGTAGCTCATTAATTTTTAATTAAAGAACCTTGATATTGAAATCAATACTACCCGGTGTTTTCGGCCATGTAGCAATGTAAGAACGTAAAGTGCTGACCGCTGGAAGATTCAATGAAGGCCGTAATAACCTGTATGTTACTGTAGAAGTAAAATGCATCGAAAGTGCCATAAGTTTCAATTCATTTGAGAACCTTGCTATATATTTTGGAATTTTGCCTAATGTTCGAGACAATAGTTTTTATGTCGCTAGTGAATTGATGGCACATGTTTTCCTCATTCTTGCTGGAATTTGCTTTCTGCAGGTTATTGATGGTGTCTTCCAGAAACAATATTCGCGATCTCTGAAAAATAATAATATATATTTTTTTTGTCACACGTCTTTCATTTTGCGAGGTTTCGAACACCATAGAGTCCATAAGCCCCTCACTTGATATGTCTTCCTGGTTGATGTCAGCACTAAAGTTGATGTCCCCTTCTTCCTTCATCTCCAGAGATTCGTCTTCCGGGTTCATATCACCACTGTGGTTTTTATCTTCATCTTGTATTGACTCCTCTTCCTGCTTAGTTTTAGCATTGGATATGGTCTTGTCGCGTCCTCTGTGCAGGATATGTGGAGCTGCTGAAGGCTTTAACCGTTTCTTCAGGGCGTTTGCAAACATTTTGTCACCAAAATGCATGTCGCAAACTCAGTCAGTTTTAAACAGTTCTTGCAAGTCCAAGCGTTTACGCCAGATCTTCCTAAAATTTAATAGGTTAGTAGGAAGTGATTTTTTCAAAAAGGGGATATAGACTAAGAGGACTAGAGAAAAAACAAACTACAGGCCAAATGCTAGAAAATATATATAAATCATTTCAATCACAGTGTAGAACTATGGTTATTACTATGATAGTATTTAGGCATAGTATTTACTTTAAAACCATTATTATACATGTTGTCAAACATGGAATCATTCATAAATATAACGTGTATGTAGGTATGCCATGTTATTTGCATATGAATAAAAAATAAATTAGTCGTAACGAATTAATATGCCGTAGGCTATGCAATGGGGATAGGAGATAAACAAAATATAACGTTGGTTGGAAAATATGATATTTCGGAAGATAATGGGCTTCAAGAAAATGGGGTTTAAAAAAGATCACCAGAAGGAAAAGGGCAACTAACATCGGCTCTGATCATTACCTTGTTGTAGCCAAGGTCAGAACTCGGATATCGATTGTACAACGGAGTAGAGCATGACCAAAACAGTTTGACGCTGGAAAGCTACAATCGAAATCGACCGCTGGGAACTTTTCCGATCGAGTCTCCCTGAAGCTCTCAGAGAGTCCAACCCTGCCAGGTGAAACAATTAACAAACCGTTGTCAAAACGCCTTCGGAGAAGCTGCCTCTGATGTGTTGAGTTTTAAAATGCCACCAAGAAAAAACCCATGGTTTGACAATGAGTGTCGGCAGGCGCATTCAGAGCGGTTCGTGAGCTCTACGAACTCAAAAGAAGAGAAGAGCACCGGCTTCTCAAAAAGAAAAAGAAGGAGCATGAGAAGCGCGCGATCGAGGAAATGGAGAGGTAGTACGGCAGAAATAATGTCCGAAGGTTTTACCAGCGGGTGAGACAACTATCCAAATTGTACAAACATGGGACAGAAGCCTGTCGGAACGAAGAGGGACAACTCGTAGTAGAGTCGCAGTCGTTACTGAGAATCTGGAAGGATCACTACTGCAGACTGTTTAACGGCGAAGAAGACACCAATACCGCTGTCAGGCAGAATGTTCCACTCCACGCAATGGATGACGATAGAAGAGAATGCCGTCCCCCCGATCTAGACGAAGCCAAGGTAGCGATATCGAGACTGAAGTCGAACAAAGTTGCCGGATCGGATGGATTGTCCGCGGAACTGTTTAAAGCAGCTGGAGATGATCTGGTTGGCAGCTCATCTGTAGGATATGTATATATAGTATCGTTAGCCCGATCCACAAGAAAGGAGACCCCTTTGACTGCCTCAACTATCGGGGGATAAGTCTCCTTAATCGATCAAATTCTGACATTACGGCAGATCCTCGAAAAAACCCAATGGATGCAGATCGACACCCACCAACTATTTTTCGACTTTAAGGCCGCATATGACAGACGAGCTATACAACGCCAAGTATAGTTTTGAAATTCCTGCCAAACTTGTCAGGCTGTGCATTATGACGACGGAGAACTCTCGCTGCTCCATCAAGGTCGGTAACGAACTCACCGAGACATTCAATGTCAAAAAGGATTTAGACAAGGCGACGCGCTGTCATGTGATTTTTTCAATATTGTACTTGAGATTTTCGTGCAAAACTCACACGCCAATACTAGAGGCACGATCTTCCAAAAGTCCGTTCAACTGTTAGCATACGCGAACGACATTGACGTGATTGGCCGAACTCAACGAGCCGTCAATGAAGCGTTTGCTTGTATTGAAACGGAGGCGGCAAAAATGGGCTTAGCGGTGAATGAGGGCAAAATAAAGTATATGCTGTCATCAAGAAAGGACACACAACATCATCGACTCGGTCAGAACGTCACCATAGGCAGCTACAACTTCGAGGACTTTATCTACCTTGGCTCACAAATTAATAGTGCGAACAACATCAGTACCGAGATTAAAAGCAGAATAACTCTTGCCAACCGTTGTTTCTTTGAGCTCAAGAGGCAATAGAGTAGCAGAGCCCTCTCCCGAAAAACCATGCTCACATTATATAAGACCTTGATCATCCCTGTCGTGCTGTTGGACTATCTCAAGAGCGGATGAAGACGCACTTGGTCTCTTCGAGAGAAAAGTTCTGCGTTCAATCTTTGGTCCTGTTTGCGTTGAAGGTTCTTGGAGAAGAAGATTCAACCACGAATTGTAAAGGCTGTACAGCGACATGAGTCTAGTCAGGCGTCTACGGATTCAACGCATAAGATGGCTAGGCCATGTTAAGCGCATGGACAACACTGCTCCAGCCCGAAGAGTCTTCGACTCCGAACCAGTGGGGCAACGCAATAGAGGACGACCACGAACCCGATGGCGCACTCAAGTGAAGAAGGACCTCAACCAACTTGGAGTGCGAAATTGGAGGCAGACGGCGAAAGATCGTGCCAGCTGGAGAGGATTGTTGGTTGAGGCCCAGGTCCACCCCGGAATGTAGAGCCACAAAAAGAAGAAAAGGGAAAAAGGCTGGTTACTAATCTTGTATTATACGCTCTGTTAGGTAGTAGGTTTAACTTAGTCACTATATAGTATTCAGTTCTTCTTCTTCTTCGATTGGCGCTACAGTCCGGGGTGGACCTGGGCCTCAACCAACATGCCTCTCCAGCCAGCACGATCTTTCGCCAGCTGCCTCCAGTTGCGCACACCAAGTTGGTTGAGGTCCTTCTTCACTTGAGTGCGCCATCGGGTTCGTGGTCGTCCTCTATTGCGTTGCCCCACTGGTTCGGAGTCGAAGACTCTTCGGGCTGGAGCAGTGTTGTCCATGCGCTGTGATCCGCATCCAAGGCAGATTCTACAACATCAGCCTCATATGTGCACACGCCCCTACCGACGAAGCTGAAGACTCTGTCAAAGAGGATTTTTACGACCTCTTGGACGGTGCCTACGGAGCCTGTCCGGAGTACGATGTCAAAATCGTACTCGGAGACTTCAATGCTAAAATCGGTAAGGAAAACATCTTTGGCGGAGTGATCGCAAAGCACAGCCTCCACGACACGACAACAGACAACGGCTTCCGACTCACAGACTTTGCGACAGCACGTAATATGGTCATAAGTAGCACAAGGTTCCCTCGCAAAAAAATCCACACAGCAACCTGGCGATCCCCGGATGGTCGAACCGCCAACCAAATTGACCATGTGCTTATTGACGGAAGACACGCGTCAAACATCCTGGATGTGCGAACATTCAGGGGGGCAAACGTCGACTCTGACCACTTTCTTGTTGCAGCAAGATTCAGAGCTCGACTGTCCAATGTCAGAAAGCTGCACCAGCCGACAAAGAAAACTTTTGACATTGGACGCCTAAGGAGATTGCCAGAGCCTACGAAGAGCAATTAAGTGAGAGACTCTCCGGTATGCCTACGTCAAGTGCCAACGAGATGTGGTTGCATTGCCGCTCGGCCATCAAAGAGGTAGCGGAAACTACATTAGGCTACCTACCACCCCCGACAAGAAACCCGTGGTATGATGGCGAGTGTGAGCAGAAAAAACGTGCAACCGACGAGGCATACCAAAAAGCGCTGTAACGGAAAACAAGAGCAGCGCAAGAGGAGTACCGGGCTAGAAGACGGGAGGAGAAAAAGCTTCTACGCCTGAAGAAAAGGTCTCTCGCAACCTCCCAGCTCAAGGATATCGAAGAGTCTAGGGACAAGCAAAAAATACGGGCCTTTTACAAAAAAGCCAAAAGCCTGGCCACAGGCTTTAGGAAAGGCACCCAGGCTCTTCGAAATTGCGAGGGTAACCTAGTTACGGACCCCCAGGGAATAGTGGATGTGTTTAAGCAGCACTTCCAACAGCTGCTTAGCGGGCCTGACCAGGAGAGAGTGATAGGGAACCAGGAAATCCCAACTCCAGTCGACGAAGAAGTCCTCCCACCTAGCTTTGAAGAAGTCGGTACAGCCATTAAAAGGCTGAAGAACAACAAAGCCGCAGGCTCAGATGGTTTTCCATCGGAGCTTTTCAAAGCTGGGGGCAATGTAATGGTAGGGAGTATGCACCAAATCATTTGCCGAATTTGGGAAGATGAAAGCATGCCCGACGACTGGAATATCAGCTCCATATGCCCCATCCACAAAAAAGGCGATCCTACCTCCTGCAAGAACTACAGAGGTATATCCCTGCTCAATGTCGCCTACAAGATCCTATCCAGCGTACTGTGTGAACGTCTAAAGCCGTTTTGCACCGCACTAATCGGCACGTACCAGTGCGGCTTCCGGCCCGGCAAATCGACTACAGACCAAATCTTCACACTAAGGCAGATCCTGGAGAAGACCAGCGAGTTTCAAATCGATACTCACCATCTTTTCATCGATTTTAAAGCCGCATACGACAGCATTCATCGCAAGGAGCTATTCGAAGCGATGGCCGAATTCGGGATCCCGGGAAAACTGATCCGGTTGTGTCGCACCACGCTAACACATACGCGATGCACCGTGCAGTTCGGTTCAAAAACCTCTGAACCGTTCGAAACCTGCACCGGATTTCGGCAAGGAGATGCGCTGTCGTGTGATTTCTTCAATCTGGTACTGGAGAAGATAGTGCGGCGGGCAAAAGTCAACACGGAAGTCACTATCTTCTACAAGTCAGTCCAGCTGTTGGGGTACGCGGATGACATCGACATTGTCGCGCGGTCCCAGCGTGCCATCGTGGAAGCTTTCACGGCAATTGAGGAACAGGCGAAACGAGCTGGTCTTAAGGTCAACGAGGACAAAACAAAATATATGCTGTCGAGCAAACAACGATCCGCCGCACACCACCTAGGCCAGAACGTTACAATCGACAGCTACAATTTCGAGGTAGTAAAGGAGTTTGTCTACCTCGGGGCAAATGTAAACTCCACGAATGACATCGTAGTAGAGATCCGACGTAGAATCGCCCTTGGCAACCGATGCTACTTCGGTCTGTCAAAACAACTGGGCTCGAAACTCCTGACTCGAAGGACCAAAGTCATGCTCTACAAAACCCTTATCCTGCCAGTCCTACTTTATGGAGCCGAAAGCTGGACATTAAGTAAGGCTGCAGAGCTGATTCTTGGTGCCTTCGAAAGAAAAATTCTACGTCGGATATATGGACCCGTCTGCGAGGAAGGCGAATGGAGGAGAAAACACAACCGCGAACTCTACGAGCTGTACAAGGATGTGGATGTAGTCCGGAAGGCAAAAATCCGTCGACTACACTGGCTCGGCCACATCGAGCGAATGGACAACAACGCTCCAGCAAAGAGGGTCTTCGAATCCGAGCCTCCTGGTTCGAGAAGGAGAGGAAGACCGAACCTCCGGTATAAAGACCAAGTCATCGCGGATGCAAGACAGCTTGGCCTTGATGACTGGAAGCAGCGTGCCCAGGACCGTCACTGATGGAAGGCAGCAATTGCTCAGGCTCAGACCCTTCATGGTTCGTCTGCCTGATAAGTAAAGTAAGTAAGTATGCGCCATCTAGTGCGAGGACGTCCTCTGTTGCGCTGTCCCAATGGCTCGGTGTCGAAGACTCTTCGGGCCGGAGCTGTGGTGTCCATCCGCTCTACATGACCTAGCCATCTTAAGCGTTGGATCCGAAGACGCTTCACTAGGTGCATGCCGCTGTACAGCCCGTATAGTTCGTGGTTGAACCTTCTCCTCCAAACGCCATCAACGCAAACAGGACCAAAGATCGTACGCAGAACTTTTCTCTCAAAACAACCAAGAGCTTCTTCATCCGCTTTCAATAGCGTCCATGTCTCTGCGCCATAGAGCAGGACTGGGATGATCAGGGTTTTATACAAGCTCAATTTGGTGTTTCGAGAAATGGCTCTGTTACTCAATTGCCTCTTGAGCCCAAAGAAACAGCGATTGGCAAGTGTAATTCTGCGCTTGATCTCGGTACTGGTGTTGTTGTCCCTATTTACTCCGGAGCCTAGGTAGACGAAGTCCTTGACTACCTCAAAGTTTCTGCTGCCCAATATGACGCTCTGTCCGAGACGTCGATGTTGTGCGTCCTTTCGTGATGACAGCATGTACTTTGTTTTGCCCTGGTTTACCGCTAGACCCATTTTAGCCGCTTCCGCTTCAATGCCAGCAAACGCCTCATTGACGACTCGCTGTGTTCGTCCAATCACGTCAATGTCGTCCGCGTATGCAAGCAGTTGAACGGACTTTTGGCAGATCGTGCCTCGGGTGTTTACGTTAGAGTTTCGCACGATCTTCTCAAGTATGATGTTAAAGAAGTCACATGACAGCGTGTCGCCTTGCCTAAAACCTTTTTTGACATTGAAGGTCTCGGTGAGTTCGTTACCGACCTTGATGGAGCAGCGAGAGTTCTCCATCGTCATCCTGCACAGCCTGACGAGTTTGGCAGGAATGTCAAAACTAGACATGGCGCTGTATAGCTCGTCTCTATGCACGCTGTCATATGCGGCCTTGAAATCGACAAATAGGTGGTGGGTGTCGATCTGCATCTCTTGAGTCTTTTCCAGGATCTGCCGGAGTGTAAATATTTGATCTATTGTGGACTTTCCTGGCCTGAAACCGCACTGATAAGGACCTATCAGGTTGCTGACAAAGGGTTTCAGGCGTTCACACAGAACGGCAGAGAGTATCTTATAAGGGATGTTAAGGAGACTGATCCCTCTATAGTTGGCGCAGTCAAAGGGGTCTCCTTTCTTGTGGACCGGACAAACGACGCTGAGATTCCACTCATCGGGCATGCTTTCCTCCGACCATATCTTACAGATGAGCTGGTGCATGCGCCCAACCAGGTCATCTTCAGCTGCCTTAAACAATTCCGCGGACAATCCGTCCGCTCCAGCAGCTTTGTTCGACTTCAGTCTAGATATCGCTATCTTAACTTCGTCTAAATCGGGGGGACGGAATTCGTGTTCATCATCGTCCAAATTGAGTGAAACATTCTGCCTGACAGCGGAATTTGTGTCGTCATCGCCGTTTAACAGTCTACAGAAATGATTTTTCCAAATTCTTAGCATCGATTGCGATTCTACTACTAGTTGTCCATTTTCGTCCCTGCAGGCTTCGGTCCGAGGTTTATATCTTCCTGATACTTGTTTTACCTTTTGGTAAAACTTTCGGACCTCCTTCCTGTCGTGACACCTCTCCATCTCCACGACCGCGCGCTTCTCATGCTCTTTCTTTTTCTTTCTGAGAAGCCGGTGATCTTCCCTTCTCTTCTGTTCGTAGAGCTCACGAACAGCTCTCGTTGTTCGATGCAGCGTTGCCTTGTAGGCCTCCTGCTTGGCTGCATGTACCTGCCTGCACTCGTCGTCAAACCATGGGTTCCTTCTGGGTGGTGTCGTGAAACCCAGCACATCAGTGGCAGCTTCTTTGATGGCTTTTTGACAACGTTTCCATTCTTCTTCTATTGAATGTGCAGGCAGCGTCGAACTTTCAAAGAGTTTCAGGGAGACTCGGTCGGCAAAGTTCCTAGCGGTCGATTGCGATTGTAGCTTTCCGACGTCAAACCGTAGTGTTCTTTCTCGACTCCGTACTTCTCTCGATATCCTCATCCTTACCTTGGCTACAACAAGGAAATGGTCCGAGTCGATGTTGGCTCCTCGGAACGTTCGGACATCGAGAATATTGGAGGAGTGTCTGACGTCGATCGCAACGTGATCAATCTGGTTGACGGTTGATTGACCAGGAGACCGCCAGGTCTCCTTATGGATGTTGAGGTGTGGGAACCGCGTGCTCATCACAGAGAGGTTACGCCCCGAGGCGAAATCTACCAGCCTGAGTCCGTTTCCGGATGTATTGTCGTGCAGGCTGTGTTTTCCGATGACTCTAGCAAAGATTTCTTCCTTGCCCAGCTGTGCGTTGAAATCTCCTAGAACGATCTTGGTGTCATAGCTGGGGCATCGATCGTATGTTCTTTCTAGGAGATCATAGAAGTCATCCGTGCTATCGTCATCCTTCTCCTCCGTCGGGGCGTGGGCGCAAATCAGGCTGATGTTCCCGAATTTAGCCTTGATGCGGATTGGTATGAGGCGCTCGCTGATATAATCAAAGCTTAAGACTTTTTGCCTAAGTCTGCCTCGAACAACGAATCCGCATCCAAATAAGCGCTGCCTTCCCTCTTTGTAGCAATCACCGTAGTAAATGTCGCAGTTTCTCATCTTCCTTTTGCCCGGCCCATCCCATCGCATCTCCTGGATGGCGGTGACATCTGCTTTGTAGCAGTCTAGGGCCCCCGCGAGTTCATCGGCTGCACGTGGTCTGTTCAGGGACCTCACATTCCACGTGCAGAACCGAAAATCATTGTCCTTTGGTCGTTTGCTGGGGTTGTCAACTTTGAATCCGTCCATATCCGAGGCCTGTTGTCGGTTCGTAACCGTTGGTTTTTTATGTGGTGAGGGAGTTAACCTCACGCACAACCTACAACTGGTAGGCCAGGCCCATTATTTGACCCTCGGGCAGAGGGGGATCGCTGCATACATTAGTTCACCACACAACGGTTGTTGTGATGGCTATCCAGGGGCGCCACGAGGAGGCTGTATGACAACTAGACTTATGTACAAACAGGGATCGCGCTGGCATCCTACCAGGTTGGGTGCAGTCAGCAACTTTGCCCTGTGTACATAAGCCCATGCCCCCATAGTATTCAGTTATTTATATGAAAATCGTTTTAGAAACAGTCCTGTTGCGAATTAAAACATGTAACGTAAATCTACTACTTACGTTGTCTCATTTCGTATGCCGTAATTATGACGCAATTTTTCTTGGACACACTTTGATGCCATTTTATAAATGTTTTAATTTATGTTAATAATTTCACTTTAACGATGTTTTTTGGTATTCTACCAGCAAATATTCAAATTTGAATTATTAATGTTGACATTTTCTATTGTACCTCGAAATATAGGGAAAACTGCACATGTGGGTCGAATACATCGACATTAAAGATAGGTTCATATGAGCGTGAACTGCGAATGTGAACTTTCTGAAAAAATTCTATTCCTGCAAATACAAGCAAAACGTTACAATTTCGGTTCAATTAAAGAATAAACCTCAAGCGTTACTAATCGCATACATAGTATAGCAAATTGCATAGTACAAGCAATTTGTTTTAAGAGAAACAATAAGAAAATTAAATATAAACCAACCCTGAAAACCCTGAGCTCTTTAAAAGTACAGCTTTAAGTCAATTTTGCTTAAATCACAAATAAATTTCAACAATTTGTCTACATTATGGACTATTAAGACTCATGCAGTTCACAGAATTCCATTGAGTACAGACGTGTTTCGGCTTCCCTGCAAAGTGCGGAAAGTCATCACTAAGTATGCAAAGTGCCAACAATTGTTATAAGACCCAGTGGTCCAGCGGTAGAGTAATCGACCGTGGTCTCGAGGTGCCGGGTTCAATTCCCGAAAATTATTTCGAACTTTTTTTTCTCTACATGAAAACATTAGATTAGACATTAAGAGTGAGTAAGTGAAATCTTCGTGATGGAAGAAATTATTCAGCGGTCCGCACTCTCTAAAGCGGACAACATCAACAAGGAGGAGAACGGAACATCATCAGGCCACCAGCCCGAATAGCTGGGGAAGAACTGGCAGCGACAACAACAGCAGCAGAATACGCCAGAACAATAGAAGCATCAGCAGACGCAAGTCCAAATGGACAACAAAAACAACAGGCTGCGCAAAAATGCCAAGCCCTCGACGACGTTCTGTATGAAGTCGGCAGATGGCGAAGGTAGATTTTCCTTCGGTAGCAGAGGAAATGCATACAGTGCTCTGTCATCCAAATTGGGGAACGAAGAGGAGGACCACCGAGGGGAGCTGGTAAAAGTCCAGAGGCGGAGAGAAGAATTGGGCGCTGAGCGGTCAAAGAGGCTGCGGAAAAACAAAATCAACAACAACAACGAAAGAAACCGAAGCAAGCAGCAGCAGCAAAACAAAGAACATCGGTAACTGCCATGCAACAACAACAACCTATGCAGCAGCAACAGAGGAAACAGAAGCAGAGCCAACCGCAGCAGCAGCATATACAGATGCAGCCACCACAGGAGAAATAGCAAACAGCAGTCAACCACAGAGATGCCCTCCAATTAATGTATTCGGAATGGAGATGAAGGATGTTGACGCCGTATGCAAGTTGGTCACGAAGCATTCATTTTATATTAAGTATAAAGGACCTTTGAGGGTGTCAATCCACTGCTTATCAGTGGTTGATCACACTGCCGTTAAAGAAAAGCTTGCGGCGGCGGAGGCTGAGTTTTTCTCATATATCCCAAAAGAGGAAAGGTTGCAGACCATGCTCCTTAAGGGCGTGGATCCCGCGTCTGATCGCGAGGACATCCTTACTGAGCTGCGCCAGGCGCAGAGCGACGATTTCACGTTCGTTGAGGTCAAGCTCTTTAACACTGCGGTAACGAGAAGGGAGAACAGTTCTTCCTTGTCCAGGTCACCACAGACACCAAAAAAGACCGCCTAAAACGTTTTAATCGTATGGGCTCCATTTCTGTCAAATGGGAAACATTAATAAAAACGAAGCACATACTCCAGTATGCTCGATGCCAGCGGTTTGGGCATGTCGCGGCGAACTGCAACATGCAGATGCCCAAATGGCATCTGGAAGGCATGCGGTACAACAGACAATGCAGAGGGTAGCCCAGGTCCCAGTGGCCAGGCAACCTTAAGCTAAATTGGATTTGAAGACGGTGCTGCTCTCTATACAGGGGCAGATCGCTTAACTCCGAAAGCAGTTCCAGCGGCAAGCAGCGCCTCATCCACTCGATGTTGTTTGCCGTGCTTAACGCCACAACACCCTCATGGCACGCAGCCAGTAACCTTAAGATCCTAGCAGTGAATGTGAATTCGCTGATTGGGACTGAACGAAAATAAACGCTCGGTAACCTTCTGCGTGGAGAGAAGCACACGGAACTTTTTAACTGCGGTTGAGTACGAGAGTGATCGCTGCGGACACTTCATGGATATTCAGCTCCCGAACGCGGTGGAAGAACTGGAGGAATATGTCCAGACGCAACCTTGGACAAGACCTTTCCAACGGTAGTACAAATTTATGACAGCGATGTTTATTAAAATGCTACCATCGACGCACATCACGTGCAAAAAGTGGGCTGTTGTCAAGACTCAAACTCTTGCACAGGTGGCTTACAGATCCACAAAATCCGGAAATCAGGGGACTAAAGTCGGAGATCAAGAACCTCTAACAGTTAATCTGAATAAACTATAGCATGGCTATAAGCTTGCACTGGGGCAATAAAATCCGGGCTGTACGATCCGGGTATGTCCCGCAAGTAAATAAACTATTTCAAAGAAAAGTTCAAAGCGACATTCAGAGCGCTAGACTTCCTAGGAGGACAAATAACGCACAGTTACACACAGTTGGCATAGATCTAGATGGGGCAGTGCTAGACAATGACTTCTTCGTGGTTGAAGATCCTCAGAAGAATGTGAAAGCAATCGGTGCTGCCTTCCAGCGAGTGTATACGGTGAACTCGTTCTTGTTCGTTGGCCGAATCATGAACTGGAGAACGAAACCCTGCTGAACCAAATTAATCTTCGTAATGAGATAAGTCAATGGCGATCTGAGAATCCAGGTTTCACCAGGTTCAATGATGATTACACGGCAGATAGTGCCTTCACCAATGGTGGAAATCACTTCTTGATTTCTCAAGAGATCTCCATTGTATCTTAACCTCGCTGAAGAACAAAAGGTCAATCTTCACCCCGAAGCGATGCAGATCTACACAACATTGTTTAACAATGCGCTAAGTAATGATTATTATTAGGCGGAACATTGGAAAACAGCCGTGGTGCAACCAATCCCTAAACGGGACAAAGATAGATCCATCCCGACAAACCTTCGGTCGATCAGTCTTCTTCCTTGCATAAGAAAGGTTTTTAAAAAGATAGACATTCGAGTTCTAAAATAATGGGTTGAGGATATAATATCATACCGGATAACCGGTTCCGATTCAAACTGTTGTCCGACATTCAGTGGAATAAAGACAAGGAACAATGCACGGGTGCCTGCCTGATTGACTTGGAAAAAGTGTTCGACACAGTTTGGTTGGAGGACCTCTTCCTCAAGCTGGTCAGGCTCGGCATAAGCGAACCAAACATGATCTATGACATGATAACAGGTAGAAAATTTGTCTTGAAAAGTGGCGATGTAACTTCTTCCACGGTTTTTGACATCAGATCTGTATTTTTGAACATTTGAACATTTTTATTTATTTATCTCTATAAAAACTTAACAATATTTATACGTTTCTGCGAAGCCTAGGGGGCTTATCTGCAGAAGGTTGTGTCACGTAGTTGCAAATTAAATTTAGGTAAGTAAGCTTCGTATTACATAAGTTAACATGTTTATGTGTTTGTAAGTGCAATGTGTAAATTTAAAACAAAAATTTTGACTGTATTAATAATTAGAGGTTAATAAGAATTGCTTTATTTTATTTTTTCTAGTTTTAAGGTTAATTATATTTTTTAGCTCTAGGGGGAGTGTGTTTAATAGCTCTGGAACTCTATATTTCAGCTGCTTTTTACCATAGTTGTTGTAGAATCGTGGAACTTCTAACATAGCTTGAGCACGTCGTCTTGTGTTTCTCTCGTGATTGATTGGTGATATAAACCGGCTGTCGTCGTAATACTCGAGGATCAGAGTCATCTTGAAGATATCTTCAACTTGGAGTACATTCAGCCTTTCTTCTTCAGGGACATTGCGACGATTGTCTGCACATATTTGCTTCAACGCTGTATTTTGGATTTTCTGAAGTTTTTGTAAATGTGTCTTCGATGCGTTGCCCCATGCCAATATACCGTATCTTAACTTTGACTCAAACAGGGCGAAGTACACTTGTTTAAGAACTGACGTTGGTGCGTGATATTTAAGGTGGGTAAGCGCATACACAGCTCTTTTAAGGCTCATGCGCAACTGGTTAATGTGTTTATCCCATAAGAGATTACTGCCGATGATGACTCCAAGATACTTGTAGCTGTCTACTATGTCGATTACGCAACTGGTTGAACTACTGCAGCTATCATTCCTATACCAAATATTTTGTTGGGTAGCTTTAAACTGAGGACTTCTGATGTGCATCATCTTTGTTTTGGATGCGTTGATCATCAATCCGTTGTCATGACACCACTTCACTGCTAAATCGAATTCTCCTTGCATAATTTCCATAGCTGTCTGTAAGGATCTGTGACGCACTATAATCGCTGTATCATCGGCATAAGCAAATGGAGTGCTCAGTTTGAAAGTTCTTAGAAGCTCGTTTGTATACAGTATGAAGAGGAGTGGGCCCAACTTGGATCCTTGAGGGACTCAAGGACAGGACAAATTCTCCTAAAAGTTTACCAGTGCTTTTATTTTTTTGGAAGCCGTACTGACTCTTATGAATTAGTGAATGTTGTCCGATGAAATTCTGTAACCTGTTAACAATTACTTCTTCTAGGCACTTTTCTACGACAGGTAGTATCGAAATCGGTCTGTAATTGTTGAGAAGATTTTTGACACCACCCTTGTATATCGGCCTTACAACAGCTGTTTTTAAAATGTCTGGTATGTTAGCTTGTATCAGACTCAAATTTACAAATTTGCACAGAATTGGGGAAAAGATATCCGCATGTCTCTTGATGTCGATCGCACGTATTCTATCGATTCCTGGCGACTTATTTTCACCAAGTGAATTAATGATGTTTAACATTTCTGAGATATTTGTTTCCTGTACATAAATTGAGTTGTCTAAGTCACTGTTGATGTGCATCGATGTTTTCAAATCACAATGGTGTATTATATTTAAGACCTGCGTATTGAAGAGTTTGGCGCATTCACTAGTTAAACTAGTTAGTATCAGGTCTGCAACAAGGAGCAGTTGGTTCGCTGATCTTGTTATCAATATTCACCGACGAATTACTCGCGTACAGATCAAGTCCGAAGGTCGAAGTAAACCTTTTGCAAGTCACATTCGTACAAATTCAACGATTTTGCGACGACTGGAAGTTGATTATCAACTTCCGGAAGTATGAAAGTATACTTTTCAGGACCCTGTTGTACATGGCATCATGGGATACGCGCACAAACTGGCGTAAGTTCGGCATTGTTGACCCACAGGTAGGTCCTTTAGATGTGAAAAGTGTAGTTAGGTATCTTGACATTTGGTTGGATCAATATTTGTATTTTGAGAAACATATAGATATTGCTCTGGCCAAAGCTAAAAAGGCCTTTTCTATAGCAAGGAGTTTGTTTTACAGCAGCCAACTTGATACCAGGGTCAAGGTAATCTGCTACATGGCTCTCATCGGACAAATTATCGCTTACGATTGTCCACTGTGTATCAACGTGAGTCCTTCGAAGATGGAAAAGATGAGGTTGTTCGAGAGACATTGTCTTTGGAGTTGTCTCTGGTTGTATCGTACACCCGAGTGGGAGTACAAGAAGTACTATCCCAATAAGGTCCTGTACAACGAGGCGAACTTGAACAGGATAGATAATTTTATTATTAAGCTGATAAGGCATACTGCACGAGCTATTGGCCTAATACGGGAATCATACGGATGTCCTGTAATCTTCCACGTCGTACGCCGAACAGTGGACAGGCAACTCCAGTACGAAGGGGTTGTCGCTCGCAGTCATGAGGATCTCCTCCGTTTCTTTATAGCGATATCTGCTCGAGACCGGAGAGAGTCTGTCAAAGAACGGCAATTTTGCTGGTGGTTACACCAAAACCAGACTCCGAAGCCGATAGCTTTTCAAATTAACGCGCTAGTTGACCGTAGTGGCCAACTTAAATAGGTTATAAGTCAGTCCGTAAAAACAAGTGTATAAATATATATATAAAATAAAACAAAATTATCAAAAAATACAAAAATCCACAAAAAAAAGGCATATATGTACATAACATTTATGCCCTGTTGCACGCGTCAGTGTGCCTCGGACATAGTACTTTAAGTTTTAATGGTAGGTTTAGTTAGTTTTAGATTGATAAAAAAAAGCCAAGTCTTGTTTGAACAGTTTTCTTGCAGAGAAGAAAGTTACATTGTTCAAAAGACCAAAAGAAATAACAAAAGCCCAAGACGAAAGGCACTACTAAATTTAGTTCGTATTAGCTTAAAGTATCAGCATAGGGTCAGTAGGTTAGATGTAAGAGCGTTTTTCAAGTTAAATAAGCTAGTTTTAAGCATTTTTGTCTAGCATGTAAGTAAATGAATTCAAAAATGAAAAAGAAAAAAACTCATGTAGATTGAACGGACCAATAATTAAAGTCACACCTTGTTTGTATATGTTTACTTTCTTGGTGATGGTAATTGCTAGTATATGTAATACAGCGGAAATCGCAGATAAATCTCTAACCTCTGTATATTGTTATCTAATTGCAAGTAAACATTTAAAAGTTGTCTGTTACTTTCCATTATATATTAATTAATATTACAAGTAAGCCCATATCGTTGGACTAATATGATATATAAAAATATAAATTCAATCGTAAAAAAAACTCTGATAAAATTGTATGAATGATAAAACTTTTAATAATATCAAACATTCGGTTAATTTATTATATTCACGGAAAGAGTCCCCAAAACGATTCACGCATTTAACGGATATTCATGATTTGTTTTAGATAGATAGATAATTTATTTCCGTATAAAAAGTTTACATTTGATTTAGTTTATCGCACAATATATATTACAGAGATGTGATGAATTATGTATCTTTCTTCTGAAAAACGTTTATAATTATATTTTAAGTTTTATATTTTTGATGGAAACTGTCGAAAATTGAAGGAAAATACGAGAAAAACCTTCAATAAGAGAGCAAAAAAAAAAAAAATATATATATATATATATATATATATATATATATATATATATATAAAAATAAATTTGTATATACGTAAATAAAAACAAAAAATTAGTATATAAATATATAAATAAATAAACGAATAAATAAATAAATAAATAAATAAATTAATAAATAAATAAATAAATAGATAAATTAATAAATAAATAAATAAATATATATGTAAATATATAAATAACTAAAACAAAAATGTACAATAAAAACAATATACATAAAAAAAAAAAGAAACAAAATATATACGTATGTTTTAATTATTGATACACAAGTCTTTAATTAAGGGATTATCGGTCAAAGCGCATGAGTTTATAAATTTATTTGTTAATTTTAATATTCGTGTAGTGATAGGGTCAACACCCGCCCTTTCATGCAGTCTTGAAGTAGGGAAATCATAAGGTAGATTTAACATCATTTTAAGGACTTTGTTTTGAGCCACTTGTAATTTCCTAATGTGGCACTGTGCGGATTTTCCCCATACCGGGCATCCATACAAAAGTATAGCTTGAAATATGACCTTAAATATTATGCTTTTGTTTGATGTAGATAATAACAATCTTCTATTGATAAATGGATATAGAACTGTCGTTGCAATTTTTACCTTATTTACGGTTTGTGTGATGTGCTCACGAAAAGTTAATTTGGAGTCTAGATATACACCTAAGTACTTTACGGAGTTTCGCCATTGTATATCATTTCCATTTACCTGCAAGCTACTGGAAGGGAGAAAACAAGCTTTTCTTTTTCAGCTGAAAAAGATTGCTTGCAATTTGTCTTCGTTTACTTTAATTTTCCATTTATTGCAGTAGCTAAGTACAATTTCTATCGCAATCTTAAGATTGGTCTCAATAACAAGACCAAGCTCGTGCGACGAAAAAATGGCTGTGTCATCAGCATAAATCGCTGTTTCACATTGAGGTATCTTTGGAAAATCAGATGTATACAGGATATACAATATGGGGGCCAAAACAGAACCTTGCGGTACTCCGGTATTGTAAAAAACTATGTTAGAAACACCAGTGTTAACATGCACTTGAAAACATCGATTTGACAAAAAACTTAAGACAATATTACACAGGTAAGATGGAAATTTTAGGTTAATCATTTTGTATAGTAGACCGTAATGCCACACACTATCGAAAGCCTTTTCGACGTCAAGTAGCACCATGCCACTTGATTTTCCGCTTGATCGATTTCTTTTTACATAATCACAAATTCTCTTGACTTGATGTGACGTACTGTGATAAGGTCTAAAGCCAAATTGCTCATTCGGAAGTATGCGTTTCTCATCAATAAATTTCATGATCTTCTCCTTAAGAACTCTTTCATAAATTTTACTCAAATTACTTAATAAGCTAATTGGGCGGTAGCTATCTACGCTATCTGGTGGCTTACCAGCCTTGGGTATCGGTACAATTTTCGCTAGTTTCCATTTAGCTGGAAAATACTGCAACTTTAGGCAAGCATTTATAAGTTGCCTCACCATCTTAATACCACATTTTGGTAACTCCCTAAGATAGATGTTTTTAATCATATCTAGGCCGTCAGATTTGTTTGTCCTCAGATTCCGAATGAAGAACTCAATGTCATCATCTTCAATGTATATATCCGATGGCGTATCTAGTTGCAATCTTTGAAATGCTAACATAGTGTTGTTTACCAAAGTGTCTGTGTGGATATCACCTAAATTTTGTGATACACAATGGTTACGCTCGAAAGTCGAGGCAAGTGTATTTGCTTTTTCTACATCTGTGTAGAAAATATCAGTTGAGTTTTTCAGGCATGGTATGGTTCTGTTTCTGTTTCGAACTATTTTAACCATGTTCCAGAAAGGCTTCGAATTTTTATCTAAACTGCTGAGCTTTTTATTCCAGGATTCATTTCGAAGTCGAGCAATATAATCTTGAATAAGTTTGTTTAGACATTTCATTTCGTGTTTAAAGAAATCCAGCCTGTATCTTTGCCAATTTCTTCGACACATATTTCTTTTCTTAATGAGAAGTAAAATGTTTGGAGGAAGCTTAAAGGAATTTTCATTCTTAATAGTTTTCGGTATGCTTTGATTAGCTGCATCTATTATTTGTCCAGTAAAATTACACAACAGGGAATCAACATCTTGTTCACAGGTAATGTTATTCAAGTTAGTATCAGCATGACAAAGTTTTTCGTTTAATTTGGCTCTATAACTTGCCCAGTTTGCATTTTTAAGATTATGTATATATTGGACATGTTTTATACGAGTAACGGACAGCTTACACAAAACAGGGTTGTGATCAGAACTAAGGTCATTAAATACTACGGGCTGAGAGACAATATTAGGGCAGTTAGTTACAAAAAGATCAAGCACAGATGGACGGCCACGTGAACCAGCAGGGACATAGGTTGGAGTACATGGATACAAGACAGTAATTGGCAACGTAATAGAAAGATTAGAGAGAATATTTCCCCATGAGTTTGCTCGTAGGCAACCCCATTCTCGATGTCTACAATTAAGATCGCCTCCTATTATGAAGTCGTCGTTCAAAGAAAATATTTTACGCATATCATTCCTTAATGTGTTCTTCTTCGCATTTGTGATAACGCCACCAGGAAAATAAACACAATATACTTTAACTGCCTTATGATTCCCTAATTGAACTTCAATACCAACATTTTCTATTAGATGCGTTTTAATAATAGGCAAGAGCGAGTGTTGAACCGATCGTTTAACGAAAATTGCAACTCCACCCCCACTTCCACTAGTTCTATCAACTCGATAACACTTATAATTCGGAGTGGATAAGCGATAAGACGCATTTAACAATGTTTCACTTACCAAAGCAACATGAACGTTTTTTGCATTTAAGAAGTTTATAAACTCAAAGCTTTTGTTTCTTATCCCTCGAGCATTCCATGTTACAATGTTTAAATTTCTATCTATCATATTATTATTATTTGTCATCATTTGAATACAAAAATTTACAAGCTAATTGTGCGATAACTTGAAATTGATCTGATTTGGATTTACAAGTAGACAATTTTGAAATCATTTCCATGACTAAATCATTTAATTCTTCCATCGAAAAAAGGTTTTCGTTGCTGCCGATTAAACCTTTTGAACGGCGAGTGTGACCTTCCAAAGTGTTTGACGATTGTGAACAGCTGATGACATCCACTTGTGGATTTCTTCGCGCAGTTGATCTTGGGTGCGTAAGAGACGGAAAATCCTTCATCGATGAAAGATTTATTTGTTTTTGTACTGGAACAGAGGTCGGTGCTTGTGTTGGAAGCTTTTGGTGGGAAGCTTTTTGCTGACGAGAATGGTTGTTTCGGTTGGGCAGGTTGCTTTTAAGCTCCAAGTATTTCACTCTACTCAGACACGTGACATCGTTTGCTTTATGGTCACCATTGCAGTTCGCACACTTGACTGGACTTTGGTTGCTGCATTCGACAGTCTTGTGCGGACCCGCACAATTTCCACAGTATGTCTTAATGTGACAGTTGCGCTCACCATGATCGTACATCTGACAATTTTTGCATTGTGTTGGTTTACCTTTAATTTTTCTATGAAAGCTCCAACGAACTTCAGTATGCCAGACCGATCTGTAATGCTTTTTTAAGTCATTTAATTTTATTGACCCGTTTTCTAGTGAAACTAAATAAAATGTTTCACTGTATTTTGCGTATGTTTTTGTTATTTTTTTTAACTTCCAGACACTTAAGACCGATTCGAATTAGCTCGGATTTGATTTCATTAACATCCATGTTATCTAATCCAAATAGAACCACTTTGAAAACATTGGAACTTTTTGTGTCGTGTGTGAAAAATTGACAGTTTTCCTTTGTGAGTGCATGGGCAACTATTTTGTGTGTTTCCGAAGTGTCACACAGTATTTTTATTCCTATTGAAATTTTCTTAATGGAATAATTTCCAATACTTAGTTTTTTCATTAAGTTGTGAACATAGACACTGGTTTTATGCAGCAATTTAATGGGCGGCACGTATATTTTTGTTTGAGTATTTACACTTGGCGAAATAATCTCGTCCATGTCATCCGCGTCTTTGTCCATCAATGTTTGCAGTGGAGAAAAAAACCATATCTCGAGTCATCTATACCCGCACTGGTAGCACTCATGTTACGGACTTTTTTTGTATCCAAGGGATTGGAAATACCCTCAGAACTAGGCGAACGACCGCGTTTCGGAATTTTAATTTTTTTTTTTTTTGAAAGAGAGCGAACAAATGAATAGCCGATTTGAGATGTCCTACGTTGACAAAAGCTCTACAACGACTCATGATTTGTTTTGTTTATGTGGGCGATTAACGAATTTTGACTTTGACGATTCAGTCGCCATTTTCGTGAGGTACTTGATTTCTCCAAACAATTGTTCTTAAAAGTGAGATAATGTGGGTGACTTGTAAATAACATTCATTCATGAATAACCGTAAAAAAGTAGAGGGAAATCCGTCAGATTCGTCGATGGACAAGGGGGCAAACAGCTGTGAAGTCGGCTATCTCTCTAGTACTTCATATCTGGCTGAGATCAGTGATACAAGAGTTTAGAGATATTCGTCTTTCCAGGTTCTTTCGCTTTTTGATTGGAAAGCCTCTATACCACCACAAAAACTGCCATTATTAATCTGAACTCATGTATACTACTTTATTTTCACGCACATTGTTACATCGTTTGGGCCCATTGTTATTTTTCAAATTTGCTTCCAATAGTGACAAAAATGTGTCAACTGTCAAACTGTACAAAATTGAATTTATTAGAAACGATGTGTGTATTCCGAGTATCGGCGGCAACACTTTGATATTCAAAGAGGTCAGGAATTGACCATGAAATTAAGTACGTATCATATGAACAAGAGATTTGATAATTACAAAAAATGAAAAATATTTTATTTCGTATTCCTTAACGGTTACAACACGAACCTTCTTATCACTACCTGGATGAGTTTTAACGACACATCCAAGTATCCACTTCGATGGAGGTAAGTTTGATTCCTTAAGGACAATGTCTTCTACTTGAATGTCAGTCTTGGGACGCTTCTGCAATGATGTCAAATAATTTTGATGCCATTTCTTCCACAAACACTACCTAAGAAGCTGTAAAGGATGCCAATTTGTTTTAGGTGAATTAGTGTGTTTTATTTCAGATTGAGGAATTGTATATTGTTGACCAATCATAAAATGAGCAGGTGTTAACGCAGTGGGTTCACTGTCGGATGTTGGCCACATGTGGCGAAAATTAAGCAGCGCCTCAATTTTGGTTAGATCGTCGTAGGTTAATATATTGTTACCAATATTTCGTTTCAGGTGGGTCTTAACAGATTTAACACCTGCCTCCCACAGCCCACCAAACTGAGGTTAAATGTCGAAGAGATGTTATTTGCAGAAAGATGGTCTGCAACGATGTTGTGATGTTGCTGACTAAGAGTGCACCTGTGCAGCTTTCTGGCTCCATGAAAATTGGTACCGGTGTTGCTTCAACTTTCGGTTGGTTTTCCACGACGAGCTATCAAGAACGATCTAGAGCTGACAAGAACGCATTTGAGGAGAGAGGTCACCGACGCGTTCTAAATGAATGCCCTTGGTTACAAAACACATGAACACTGCAATGTAGCCTTTATTGAATTTAGGGTTTCTCCTGAGCGATAACCGGGCCAGCGTAATCACAACCGACTTTGCTAAATGATCGCGAATACCGAATACGTTCCTTTGGTAGATTTTCCATTCACTGTTTTGAGGAACACTGTCTCTGACATATGCAATTAACTCATTTATGCACTAAGTTCCGAATGAGATTTCTACATCCTGAAATATATAGTGACCAGACGTCCCGCTTTCAGCGGGAGAGTCCCGTTTTTCAGATCTTTGTCCGTCCATATCTGTCCCGCTAAATGTCTTGCTTTTTCTACATTTGTAAAAATGTGTGTTGGTCTCAACAATTCTCAAAAAAGCAATTTTATAAATACTGGCATACACCCTTGTGTATCCAAATCAGCACATATAAAACAAACGTAGGAGCTGTTCAATGAAGACAATGTATATTCCATGTTAAATGAATTGGAAACATTAGAAATATTGAGGCTGATTTTTTAAAGTTATTGTTCAACAAAATGTTAGAAGATTAATATATGTGTTTTCTAATATCTTTTTTAATCAAAACAACAATTGTTATGAAGAATTATTTCTTTTTAAATAAATATGTCATGTGTCGTTTATGTTGCGTACTTTTTTAATTATTTACAAGAAAAAACATAGTTTCTGCTGCCTGCGAAGCTTTGGAAATCTGTCCCGCTTTTTCTTCAAATAAATCTGGTCACTATACTTAAATATAAAATTCTTGTTTTATTATTGACAAAAGTTGAGTTCCTGTACATAGTGCCGGAGGGGTGGTTGTTGTGTTGCAAGCGAAAGAGACAGCGCCGCGCCGGTGCCACAGTGCAGTTATACAAACTAAGTGTTGTCTTGTTGAATCTTTATTAAAGACTGACTTCACAATCTGTTTTCACATAACACTTAATCTACGCTAACTTATTCTGACCTAATTATCGAATTCCATTAATCGACGCGGCTGAGGTAACGAACAGCAGATGTTGACGCAATGCGCGCTGACCCATAGTGTGTGATTCGTCAAACAGATGCGTTTGCAGATTCTTGTGTTGGGAAATTAACTGCAGCGACTATAGGTATTGCTGATTTGGACATACGTTAATTCCTCCCTCCTTAAGATGATGCCTCCACGCAGCTTTTATTAGAATTAAATGTTGTAAATGCTGGGATAGCTTTCCGGGAATGTTGGTATGTTGATCTGATCTTCATGTTGTGTTGCAAGAGTGAATGGTGCAGGTGCCTTTCTTGTTGTAAGGTTAAGAGAACTAACTTCTTCTTCTTTGATTGGCGCTACAGTCTGGGGTGGACCTGGGCCTCAACCAACATGCCTCTCCAGCCAGCACGATCTTTCGCCAGCTGCCTCCAGATGCGTACACCAAGTTGGTTGTGGTCCTTTTCCACTTGTGTGGTCCATCTAGTGCGAGGACGTCCTCTGTTGCGCTGTCCCAATGGCTCGGTGTCGAAGACTCTTCGGGCGGGAGCTGTGGTGTCCATGCGCTCTACATGACCTAGCCATCTTAAGCGTTGGGTACGAAGACGCTTAACTAGGTGCATGGCGCTGTACAGCCCGTACAGTTCGTGGTTGAACCTTCTCCTCCAAACACCATCAATGCAAACAGGACCAAAGATTGAACGCAGAACTTTTCTCTCAAAACAACCAAGAGCTTCTTCATCCGCTTTCAATATCGTCCATGTCTCAGGACTGGGATGATCAGGGTTTTATACAAGGTCAATTTGGTGTGCCGAGAGATGGCTCTGTTACTCAATTGCCTCTTGAGCCCAAAGAAGCAGCAATTGGCAAGAGTACTGGTGTTGTTGCCCCTATTTACTCCAGAGCCTAGGTAGCCGAAGTCCTTGACTACCTCAAAGTTTCTCCTTCCCAATATGACGCTCTGTCCGAGACGTCGACGTTGTGCGTCCTTCCGTGATGGCAGCATGTACTTTGTTTTACCCTGCTTTTTTAGACACTTCCGCTTCAATGCCAGCAAACGCTTTATTGACGGCTCGCTGTGTTCGTCCAATCACGTCAATGTCGTCCGCGTAAGCAAGCAGTTGACCGGAATTTTGGAAGATCGTGCTTCGGATGTTAACGTTTGAGTTTCGCACGATCTTCTCAAGCATGATGTTAAAGAAGTCACATGACAGCGTGTCGCCTTGCCTTAAACCTTTTTTGACATTGAAGGTCTCGGTGAGTTCGTTACCGCACTTGATGGAGCAGCGAGAGTTCTCCATCGTCATCCTGCACAAACTGACGAGTTTGGCAGGAATGTCAAAACTAGACATGGCGCTGTATAGCTCGTCTCTATGCACGCTGTCATATGCTGCCTTGAAATCGACAAATAGGTGTTGGGTGTCGATCTGCATCTCTTGAGTCTTTTCCAGGATCTGCCGAAGTGTAAATATTTGGTCTATTGTGAACTTTCCTGGCCTGAAACCGCACTGATAAGGACCTATCAGGTTGCTGACAAAGGGTTTCAGGCGTTCACACAGAAAGGCAGAGAGTATCTTATAAGGGATGTTAAGGAGACTGATCCCTCTATAGTTGGCGCAGTCAAAGGGGTCTCCTTTCTTGTGGACCGGACAAACGACGCTGAGATTCCACTCATCGGGCATGCTTTCCTCCGACCATGTCTTACAGATGAGCTGGTGCATGCGCCCAACCAGGTCATCTCCAGCTGCCTTAAACAGTTCCGCGGACAATCCGTCCACTCCAGCAGCTTTGTTAGACTTCAGTCTTGATATTGCTACCTTGACCTCGTCTAAGTCTGGGGGACGGTATTCGCGTCTGTCATCGTCCAAATTGAGTGAAACATTCTGCCTGACAGCGGAATTTGTGTCGTCATCGCCGTTTAACAGGTTACTGAAATGATGCTGCCAAATTCTCAGCATCGACTGCGATTCTACTACTAGTTGTCCATTTTCGTCCCTGCAGGCTTCGGTTCGATTTCTATATCTTCATAATACTTGGTTTACCTTTTGGTAAAACTTTCGGACCTCCTTCCTGTCGTAACACCTCTCCACCTCCTGGCCCCGCGCTTCTCATGCTCTTTGTTTTTCTTTCTGAGAAGCCGGTGATCTTTCCTTCTCTTCTGTTCGTAGAGCTCACGAACAGCTCTTGCTGTTCGATGCACCGTTCCTTTGTAGGCCTCCTGCTTGGCTGCATATACCTGCCTGCACTCGTCGTCAAACAATGGGTTTCCTCTGGGTAGTGTCGTGAAACCCAGCACATCAGTGGCAGTTTCTTTGATGGCTTTTGGACAACGTTTCCATTCTTCTTCTATTGAATGTTCAGGCAGCATCGAAATTTCAGAGAGTTTTGGGGAGACTCGGTCGGCAAAGTTCCTAGCGGTCGATTGCGATTGTAGCTTTCCGACGTCAAACCGTTGTGTTCTTTCTCTACTCCGTACTCCTCTCGATATCCTCATCCTTACCTGGGGTACAACAAGGAAATGGTCCGAGTCGATGTTGGCTCCTCGGAACGTATCGTCGAGAATATTGGAGTGTCTGACGTCGATCGCAGTGTGATCAATCTGGTTGACGGTTGATTGATCTGGAGACCGCCAGGTCCCCTTATGGATGTTGAGGTGTGGGAACCGCGTGGTCATTACAGAGATGTTACGCCCCAAGGCGAAACTTACCAGCCTGAGTCCGTCTCCGGATGTGTTGTCGTGCAGGCTATGTTTTCCGATGACTCCAGCAAAGATTTCTTCCTTGCTCAGCTGTGCGTTGAAATCTCCTAGAACAATCTTGGTGTCATAGGGGCATCGATCGTATTTTCTTTCTAGGAGATCATAGAAGTCATCCTTGCTATCATCATCCTTCTCCTCCGTCGGGGCGTGTGCGCAAATCAGGCTGATGTTCCCGAATTTAGCCTTGATGCTGATTCCTATGAGGCGCTCGCTGATATAATCAAAGCTTAAGACTTTTTGCCTAAGTCTGCCTCGAACAACGAATTCGCATCCAAATAAGCGCTGCCTTCCCTCTTTGTAGCAATCACCGTAGTAGATGTCGCAGTTTCTGATCTTCCTTTTGCCCGGCCCATCCCATAGCATCGCCTGGATGGTGGTTACATCTGCTTTCTAGCAGTCCAGGGCCTCTGCAAGTTCATCGGCTGCCGAAAATGATTGTCCTTTGATCGTTTGCTGGGGTCGTCAACTTTGAATCCGTCCACATCCGAGGCAGTTAACCTCACACACAACCTACAACTGGTACTCCAGACCCATTATTTGACCCTCGGGCAGAAGACGATCGATGCATACATTAGTTCACCACACAACGGTTGTTGTGATGGCTATCCAGGGGCGCCACTAACTGGTGGAAGTGTTTTCTTCTTGGATCTCGTGAATAAGCTGTGTGTTTTGGTGTGCAGTTCTTTCATCAGTTCCAGAGATAGAATTTCTTCTATTGCCAAATCTTCGGACGACGGATGGAGCATAGGTGGTAAGGCTTGAATGCTGACAACTGACAAATCGTTGTTTATTAATGACAATGCTGTCGTTTATAAGTTTGACAACGTAGGTTGAAATTTCGCGCTGACGTTAAATCTATTGAGGACAATGAGACCTGAAGAAATCTCCTCCACTTGGCGAATGTGCTGGCTGTTAGTCGCGTTACATAATGCATTTTTATTTTCTAACAAACTAATGATATATTCATCATGGCTTAGATCTAACAAATCTGAAAAATTACAAACTGACATTTCATTGATAGTCTTTCAGTTTATTAAAATTCCATAGATTGATTTTTTTTTCTTAATATGTTTCAGAAATTAATCTTATGTACTAATTCATTACTTCTTTTTACTGGTATAAGTGTTAATTTTTCGTATGTTTCTTTCTTTGTATTCGGTACATTTATTATATAAAGTAAACATTTAGAATCGGTAGCTATTTTAACGTCCGCAAATTTCAGTGCTTCTTCGACATTTGCAAATGGAAACGTCTTTATTCCATGTTTGTAATACTAAATTTATTTAATTTTTTGATAAGATTTTGGAATTTACAATATTAGCTTTGGCTACCTCAACCGTAAAAATTACATTTGATAACTCTTCTTTTATTAGTTTAATTCTATACATTAGTGTTACAATTAATTGTATTTTTTACAGCACGTTCTCTTTTATTAAGTTTATTATAGTATTGGTAACATTCGTCAGTGAATTTATTCTTTCGAGATAATCTTTATTTATAACTACTTGCTCGTTATTGTTTTACATTATTAATTTTATTTCTAACTAATTCAAAATCATTG